>RJWT010024126.1:0-16580 GCA_004365215.1 Cuniculus paca | reverse complement strand
CAGGCCCTATTTTCTTCCTGGAGATATGAGCTTTCCATATCATAGGCCATAAATTGAGAGGAAAACTAAATAATTGTCCTGTTAATAAATATGTACATTTTAAATTCATTTTGAACCTTTGGGTACCCAAACAAGTGCTAGGATATGAAAATCATCAACATTTTGTGCTAAGTGTAGATGTAAAGTTTCTACCTTTAATACCTAGCTAATTACGTGCACCTGACCTCTCTGGTATTCCACCAGTCAAGAATAGTAGGTTGAAATTCATTTGCCCTAATCTTTTGAATTGCTCGTTATCAGACTGGGATTAATGATGGTGATAATGTAATTAAACTATCACTAAAACACTGGGCTACATGAGATATAGTTGACAAGCCCTCATTTGCTACTCTGAGATCCACCTATTTGTTACCAAAGGACCTCGATATGCTAAATCATGTAAGCTCAAGAGCAAGTTTAAGTTTTCTTCAGCAAATGAGTCTCCTGTGGGTTAATATTTTCAGTCTTCAAAGATCTGGGTGTTGGGGACAGCAACCTAGTTATTTGGTTTAAATTTAGAAAAGGATTTAAGGACTCTGCTTTACAAGTCAGATTACTAGCTTTAAAGTTATTTTTCAGAATCTGATAAAAATCTAGTGTTTTGAGCCTAACATGATATTTAGAATAATCTGTGGCTTGGAATGTCTTTTCCCTAGCATCTTCCCACTCCTGTTTGCTCCGTTTACTTATTCAAACAGGTTTCTTCCTCTTCCCTGGGACCCATTGAGCCAACACACAAGTTGGAACACAATTTTAAGTTCATGATTCTTGCCTTGATTTATTGCCACTGAACTGGAAAGAGTGCAAGTGATAGACAATAATGTTTCCTGGAGAGTTCTAGGGTGCTCTTTTTTTTTTTTTTCCGAAAGGGGAGACTGGAAATGATTTCCATTTTAAATACTGTTTAAAATGCTGCCAAACTGGCAAATGGTTGTGATGGAAGTGTCGGTATACAGGGAGAATCTCTGAGAAGTGTCAGATGATCAGCCTCTTCTCTTTCCTGTGTGCCAAATGGTGAAGCAGATTGAAACATAAGCCAGAGAGTCTTTGCGATTGATCTGTGGGCTGCATCCAGACATCTGTAACTAGGGACTCTTGTGTTTCTCTCTCCCTTCTTTGCTGGCTGGAATGTGACTAAGCACTCAGGTGCTCCTGCCATCTGCAGGACAGTGAACTTGACTTGAATATAAGAGATAATAATACATAAAGGAAATACATATATTTCATGCGAGCTGTGAAGACAACCGGAATAATTACTATGAGGAGGAAGTGACTGAGATAAGGTAGTGGAAGAGGGTCTCCTGGATGGGAGGGAAGACATAAATACACATAGAAGAAGGAATGTAGAGGAACTGTTCAGAGCAATAGATAAGCCGACCGTAGTGGTACACACCTGTAATCCCAGCACTAGGGAGGCTGAGGCAAGAGAATCACCTGGGCTACATAGTGAGTTCAAGGACAGCTTGAACTACATAGTGAGACCCTATCTCAAAAACAAAAATAAAGCAACAGATATGTATGTGCTCAGGTGCACACAGCCTATTTTTCAACTTCACAACTTTATGAGATTGGCATAGAAATTGTTCCATTGTAAAGATGACAAAACTGAAGTTCATAAGATTAAGTGGACTTATTAAGAGTACAGCCTACGAGAGGGCTGAAGTAGGACAAAAGTGCTAGTCCTCTAGTTTTGGCTGTAGTCACCCTTCTTCTGTGCTGTTCTGTCCAAGATTCCTTTCATTTCAAAATTTGGACTGATCTGGCTATTGGTGGGAAAGAGGTCATTTAAGGAAGGGATAGGAGGAACCTTAGCAAGAGAGGCTGGCACCAGATCCTAGAGGGCCAGAAGCCAGGAAATGAGTCATGAGAAATGAATGCCACCTCACTGGTGGGTTAAGGCATTGTTGGTCAAAGACTTCAGGAGAATATAAGACTCAGAGATTTTTATTTATTTGACATTGCCATAGATTGCCACTGGATATTCGCAGCCTAACATTACCGTGTGTGGAGCTGTTTGAGAGAAAGAGCTTCTCTATGATTATATATTGTCTGAAATTCCTAATTGTGTACACCCACACAGTGGAGACTAGGAGAGGTTTTGAGAACTTTTAAAATCCATTCATATCATACTCTGTCTTTGGATCATAAGGGTCCATAGCAAAGTATGAGAGGAATGAAATGAAGTCTCTGTGTGTATTTGAAGTTACAGAGGCAGGTTAATTATCAGTCACTTAGCATCTGGCCAGCTGTGTGTAGACACCACTCTAATTATATTCTGGGTATGGGCTTATTCTAAATTAAGGTTAAAGAATCCAAACTCAGCAACACTAAATCTCTTTCTGTTACCTTTGCTTTCACGATTTTATGCTCTCACTTAAATGTTCATTTTGTATATTTCAAAATAGTGTTTTTATGAGCAAAGAATCAGAAAGAAAAAAACTAAGATATGTCAAGTTAAAATAAAACTCAAGTTAAGATTCAAACTTTTATCTGAAATCCCACATAGCTCATAAAAACACTCTTAACAAACTAAATATATCATCATCACATCTTTTAGAGGTACTTTAAAAGTGAGTCAGTAAATAAATTTAGAGAAATTGTATTACTTATTCCCTTGTGAAATTCCACTTCTCAAACCAACATTTCCTAGCCACTGAATCCAGATGAACATGCATATAAGCATAAATAGAAAATGAACTGCAGTATGTCTATTTAAAATATGAGTAATAATGATTTGAGAAAGAAAAATATGTTTTAAAAACTTTATTTCTGACAAGCTCTTTAAATGTTTGACTCAAAAAGCATTTTGAACGTCTTTGAATTTTCACAAGAGTATTTTGTCATGCATAGCAAATTTGTAGCAGAAAAAGTCTGCAAGTCTCAGTGAACACATCTGACAGAGAAAAATCAACAGCAAGGTCAAAGTAGAACCAAATTTCTTGCCCATTTTTGATAAAATATTTGGAAGAAGTAAACTCTATGTTGACTTCCCCTGTGAAAAATGCTAAGTAAATAGTCACAAGCTTCAGGCACAGTTTGTAAGCTTGGGGAGGTAAGGAGAAAAGTCGCTGAGAGATGTCTGAATGTGGTCAAAGGCAAGAAGTCATTTACAAAAACATTTTTATGGAGGCCGTCTCCTAGCTCAGTGATGAGTCAACTGTGAACAGATGGCGTTCACTGCAGACACCAGCCTGGTGAGGGATTTAGGGTCAAGGAGATCAACCAGGACCTGACCACCATCAGAGTAAAATTTTACATCCTTCTACTTCCAGAAGGCACAGGTTGATGCCGGCCCATTTGTGGAGTGTGGCAAACAGTTCCAATGTCTAATTAGCTAATTTGGATAATAAAGACCAAAATGAGAGAAGGCATAAACATGCTGAACCATGGCTGTGTGCCAGGTCATCATGTGATTCTCAAAACAGCCTTGCAAAATAAATCTTTCTGTGCAGAGTTGATGAATAGGAACACTGAGACCCAAGGAGTGATGAAGGTAACTAGTGGAAGTGATCAGAACCATCTAAGATGTCTGGATTCATTTAAAACAAAAGAGACCTGTCCAGATGACCTTAGTGATGCCAACTGACTAACAGCAAGAGTCTGTAGTTTAGGTAGTCTGTAGTCAATACCTGCCCTCTATTTTAAACAATGTCTTTGGATTTTTTCCAGTGAATCTAATGCTCTGAAGTAATATTTGCTCATTCTCCCCCGCCTCCAGTTGATCACTGCCCCTAAGGCTGAAAACAACATGTATGTGCAGCAACGTGATGATTATCTGGAGAATTTCTGCAAGATGGCCACCCGAAAAATGTCCGTCATCACTATCTTCGGCCCTGTCAGTAACAGCTCCATGAAAATCGACCACTTCCAGCTAGGTTCTCTTAAGTATTTTAATAGTATTTTGTTTTTGTCATATGTAAGGTGGGACAGACATTATGGGAGGGGATTTGGAAGGATGAAAGTAACATTCTGAGGTCTGGAGGTCTCTTTGTTCATGATAATACAAGTCCATGGGCCTCCTTATTTACACTGCCATTCCAGGTAGGTTCTGGTGGATGTTTTCAGCACTTTAAAGTGAAATATAATGCAAGCACTTTATTCTTGTCTGAGAGTCAGTAAGGTAGAGGGGAATGAGAAAAGTAACATAGGGTAGGGAGAATCGGAGCGGCACGCAAGTCCTTTCTTCTGGATCCTGTCTTGTTGCCTGATCTGCCTGCAGCCTTCAAGCCGCAGGTGACTCATCGCAGATGGGGACCAGCCAGACCCCTGGACCTACTTGACTTTGGCAAGCCTGTGCAGGGAAGTAACCAGAGCTGAGTGAGGCCAGTAAGCTAAACAAAAAGTCACCAAAAATATAGACTAAACTGCTCCCAAGTCTTTTTGGAAAGCAGAAGAATTTGGCTGAGTTTAGAGTTTGCACAATTTTTCATATTAATGGTGCATGTGAGATTCAAGAGGCACACAGCTCAGCGTAGACCACTTCAGTGTAACTCGTTGGGTTCTCATGGGAATGTGGAAGACTTCTGTAATTAGTTAAACTGCACACTGAAAAGGCCAAAACCTGACTCACCCTATTTCTTTCATAATTATTATATCTCTGAAAATTTATTTTTAAAAGTCTTTTTTTGGTAGTGTTTCTTAACTTTGCTGTTGTTTAGCTATAATCAAAACCCTTTAGAGTAATCCTTCATATTTCATCACTTATACATTCTGCATTTTTTTCATAAAATGCTTTATGTGGAAACATCTGAAACAATATAAAAATATTTTTCCTAAACTGAATATGTGGTGCACACTTGTAATCCCAACATTCAGGAGGCTGAGGCAGGACGATCACAGCAAGTTCAAGTCCAGCCTGGGCTTTGCAGTGAGTTCAAGGCCAACCTGATCTACATGGTGAGACCTTGTCTCATAAAACAGAACAAAATTCACTCTCTTTCTCTCTTCTCTCCCTGTCTCTCCTCTCTCTCTCTTTCTATATATATGTATATAATACATATATATCCTATTAATAGTTAAATTCAACACATATGACATCTCAGATTTTTTTCTGGTATATAATCTTGGGAAAAATAAGCATAACAGTCATAATTATGTCATGGTAATCTCAACTTGATTTGAAGTATTTTAACTTTCTTTATTATGCTATGTCTTTATTTTTTTATTGTGGTAAAAACACAACATGAGATTGCTTTCTTGACTATTTTTTAAGTTCAAAACATACTATTGTTAACTATAGGTATAGCGTTGTACAGTAGAACTCTAGAACTTATGCAAGTAGTAGTTTTTGTGTATCCTCTATGCTTTTTAACTTACTTTCCCATGAAATGACTACTAAGGAAAATTAAATAGCTTATTTTCCTATGCTCCATCATAAACGATTGTGAATTAGTGACTGATTTGTGGACATTGATTCCTGTGTACGAATGAGAAGAAAGTGAGAAAAAGATATTCCTTAATCAAAACCACAACACAAATCATACAAACGAAGAACAGAAAACAAGTATATCTGAAAGCAAACAGATTCAAAATTGTATCTGGAGGTATAGCTCAGCAGTGCAGCACCTGCCTGGCAAGCACAAGGTCCTGCATTTGATTCCTGGTGCCACAAAAAAAAAAAAAAAAAGACCCAAAATGTATTTGTTGTGTGACCTTGGCAAGTCACCTCTTAAGTCTTATTTTAGGGGAAAAAATATCTATTTCACAGGCAAGGGTGATGATTAAATAATAAATGTATACAAAAACCCATCTGATAATAGGCACAATGACTGTGGGATGATTATCACCACCATTTGATCTGGCAGTCATCTGGAGACTTAGTGAGCTGTTACAGTCATCACTAAGGCACTTGCAATGGCAAAACCATTGTGATTATTTTCTGCTAATTTCAGAATAGTGTTGCACGAAGCCTCACTACTGCTCTTCCAGGTCAGACTGCATTACTGCTCTTGGTAATAAAAGTGAAGCCAAAGAGACTAATACTGTAAAACCACGTATTTAGTGATTAACGAGGACTCAACCATTTGTTTCCTAGTGTTCCACATAGTAGCACACGCCAGTGAGCTTAACTTTATTCCAGATGTCTAGAGAGGAAGTTGGTATTCAATCCTGAAGAGAGACTGGCGCTGGCTGATGATGAAAGTCTTCCTCAGCCAGGTGTTTCTAGTGTCAAATGTGCTCCCCACCAACTCTTCCACAGAATATTTTCATTCCTCACTTCACAGAAGTTTGGAAAAGTCATCACATCTTCCACCTCAACCTGTTGGTCCTATTGTAAGCATCTGGTGCTGCCTTGGCAAATTTTTAGCATTACACTGCTGTTTTCCAGACATCTGGACTGAATATGAACTGCAGGGAGGCTGAGGTTTTCTTTTCTGCATTACTGGAACTCAGGTATTGTGATTTGGGTGTTTGCCTCACTGAATGGCAGCCTGGAACTGATGTGGAGTGGGCGTGAACTTTACTGCGATCCTAGTCTAATTCCTGAAAGGCCTTTCTCTCCTCATGTTGTGTCCCAGGTTACCCTTATGGGAAAGGCTATAGTGCTTGCAGCCAGGACTGGGAGTCAGCCATGGGAAAATAAGAATTGGCACGAACTATATTCTCAGTGAACCAAACTCCAACCTTGTCCGACTTTCAGCTGGAAATATATCTGATGGCCTTACTTTTCCTCAAAAATAAATCAGCCACTCCCTACTTTTCCAGATTTTTTTTTTTGGTACTGGGAATCGAACTCAGGACCTTGTGCTTGCCAGGCAGGCACTATGCCACTGAGTTATATCCCTGGCCCTGGATTTTTTTTCTTTTATTTTAAAGATAATAAAATACAACAAAACCATACAGAAAAAAAAAAACCAATCAAAACAAAGCAGTGAAATTGGTACAGAACTTTGAAGCAGGATATCAGGAAAACAACGACTACCATAGTATATCTTGTTATCTTCACTATAGTTGTCCATTCCATCAGATCCAGCAGAATCAAACCAAAACAAAACAGAATAAAACCAATCAAAACAGAACACTGAATAAACAAGACAAGGAGAACAAAACAAGACAAGGAGAACAACGCTGGACTTCAAAGCCAAGACAGAAGGAATTCCCCCATATTTGCTACATTGCATACTGTCATCCTCCCAGTGGATGGCTCAGACCACTGGCCCAGGGCCTGCAAATCAACCAAACAATACAAGCATTCAGTTGCTATTTTGTACCTCAGTTGCTATCAACTCAGCCTGTCCTCTGAACCAACCAGTTGCTTAAGTGTGGGAGGAGTAGTTGGTGATTCTCAGACCGCATGCTGGTAGGCTCACAGGAGGCACTGACTTTTGTCTTCCTGGACCCTGTATGTCTCGCATGGCTTACCAGAAAAGTTGACTAGTTGGCTTCTTGGTGAGCTCCTCCCGGTCCCAGCATTGGCCCTGGATTTTTTTTTCTTTTGTACTGGGAATCAAATTTAGGACCTTGCATTTTCCAGGTAGGTGCTATGCCACTTAACCATATCCCTGACCCACCAGGTTTTTTAATAGATCTTGAAAATAGATGCCCACATCCAACAACAATGTAATACTCATCAGCTGGTCCATCTCAAAATTATTTGGGCCATCATTGATGAACCTACAAACATCAGGAAACCTACCTTAAGATTTCAAAAATTAGTCTAGACAGAATTACTTATGTTTGAGCAAATTCCAGTGCCCATCTGGTTTTGTTAGAGTGGAGTATATTACAAAGAAGAGTTTAAAATGGCATAACACATAATGGCGTTCATGATTGTTAATATTTAAAATATTAGCCTAGCATAAGATTATTGGTGTGTATGTTAAATGGATGAATCATAGACAAAGTTGTCTGATGGGAATAAGATGCTGGCTAGCAGCACTTTGTTGTGGATTGAAAGTGAGAAAGACATAAGCATGCGTTTTTTAGCAAAATATAGAGATAAATAGTTTGACACTGGTATTTGATTACCAGATTTTAAGAGCTATAACACACAAGTTATTTTATAGGGTAAAGTACATTGATAATTTATAGGGTAAAGCAATTTGATAATTTCTTTTGAAAAAAGGAGAGTTTGAGGGTAGTTGATAACCAAAGATGTAGAAAAGTTGATGAAGGTGGAGTTGATGAAAGTAGACTACAATAACAAGAACAAAGTATTGATGTCTTATATGTAAGGAATTCACAGGTGAATTAAAACTCTTTTATGAATAAAAATGGTAGAATTCACTCCAGTCTAAAATAGTATGTCTTTGACTCTTCCGAAGAAAAATTATTCTATACAAAGAAGCTTCTCAATCAGTAGAATCCGTAACAACCCAAAAATGCTGCTTTTGGCAGTACTGAAAAATTGACCCTTTCCCCCCAACTCTTTTCTTCAGTTGTGACAGTGCTTGACAGTTGCCTTCTCTAAATCCTGCCACTCTGAGCTGGGAGAAGAAGCTGGGTCAGTGTTTAGATCTTCATGTAGTGGCTGGGTGTCCGCCCGTGTTTATTCAGTGTTTGACTATCAGTCATTCCATGCCCTATAGGCCAGAAAGCCTGTCACCCAACTTGTTCAGTCATCCTGCTCCACTGCCCTTGATGCCTGTGACATCAAGCATATCAGTGTCAAGCTAAACTTTGACAAAGAGTGAAATGTGCCTAAATCAAATACACAAATCAAGTATTTGAAGAATGTAATAGAGGAAGTTCTTCCAATGGCTTTCATTGTTACAGAAAATACTGTAAAAACTTTGTTTGAACAGTGGGTTTATTTAATAGAGAAGGCTTGGAAAGTGAGTAGCTTTTTTGAGGGGTAGGTGACAATAGTATGAAGCTATTTTCGTTTCCATTTAACGATACCTGCTTTGAATTCTAAAGTCAAAGATAGATGCAGGTACTTTATCCTGTGAGACAGTAACTCTCTGTCCTTAAGGTGCATAATAATCATCTGGGAAGCTTGTTAAATGCAGATCCCTGGGTCTCCTACCAGTGCTTCTGATTCAATTGGTCTGGATGCATGAACTGTAATTTAACAAGTGTTCCAGATGATTATGATGAAGGTGGACAGTGAATCATATTTTGATAAGGATTTTCTGAAGCAACGGGAGAGGCTGGAGTGTTCTAGGTATTGATAGAATGGCTTGAAGTTAGGAAATAGGTTAAGTGGAGAGGAGAAAATGAGCATAGATGTCACAGAGAAGTAGCAGTCATGGGTGAAAGTTTTGAACTAAATGCCTGGCACACAGTTGTCTGATATCTTATAAATGGAGTTACAGTCTTCTGCAGTGTCATTGCCATTTGTAGTCAGTTATGGAAAAACAAATGCATACAGAAATCTACTACCACTTGAATTTGGGAACTGACATTTAGGATTGAGTTCTTAAAGGCTGAGGACCTAGTCAACATTTCACTTAGGGGTAGTCCTTAGCAGAACAGAACAGAGTTCACCCTTTCATCCCTATCTTCCATCTCCTCAATAAACTTAGATGCAAATATCAGAAACATTTGGATGTGTGAATCATTCTAGCTGGGTTAGAAGCATGTGGACAATTTACAGACTTTTTCCTAAAGAATTTTTGCTTCTAATTCCTGTAACAGTTACTAAGGACTGGATTTGGGTAAACTTAAACTGCCTACCCAATGTTGCTTTCCCCGACTGGAGAGAACCGCTTTAGCCAGCTCTGATTTGCACAGAATGTAGAGCATACCAGAGACCTGTGACCAAACCAGGCAGCTGAAGACAGGAGCTGGTCTCACAGCTACCATCTGTAGAATTTGGCCTGTGGAGGATTCTGTCTTGTTGTAGAGTTGCCTCATTCTAGTTGGGTCCAGCATAAGACAGAGCTTTTACTGTTATTATTGTTGTGTTGTTGTTGTTAGATTTCCCTATTCAGTGCAAACAGATATTTCAGAAGTGTGGGAATGCAGAATTTTTTCTCTAATGTTTGGTTGAAATATTTCAGAAGACATTTTTGTTGGAAGAAGAAGCTAGACTGTGAAATAGGCTTCTTGCCATATACTAACAGAACAAAGCTGGCATGAAGCTTGGTTCTGGATCCTTTTTGCCCTTCAGTGTGAGGCATTTTTGAGCAGAAGAAAGAATACTGGACAGGAGTGAATTATACCGAGTCCTAACCTTCATTTTATTATTAATTACCAATGTGCACTTGGCCAAGTCACCACTCTTCTCAGAGTCTGCAATGAAAGGCTCTCTCAGAAACAGATCCTGCTTCTGAGTTTTGCATATAAGAAGTTAGTGGGCTATATTCTTACTATCTATGAGAAGAGAAGGATGCAAGATTAGATAGCAGGTGACTTTGAATTTCAGTGTTCTTGGTCCTTTAGGGTTGTACGCTTTGAGGCAAGGGAGGCAGGTTTTATATCTATCCCTTTCCCCCACTGACTAATCATCAAATGGAGTTGTAGCCTGGTACACTATGATTTGGGGAAAAGCAGTTTTCTTTTACGAAGAGCACTTTTCAGGGAGAGACCCAGCTACTAATACTCACAGCAAACTCATTTCTGAAGGTAGGAGGATCTGAATAGTGTGGTACAGTAATCTGTTCAAGACAGAAGTAAATATGGATACTCTTTAGTTTATGACACGATTTCATCCTGGTGAATCCATTGTAAATTGGAAATATTCTAAGTAAAAATGCACTTAATAAACCTAACCTACCCATAAGCTAAGCTAGAATGCATCATTTGCTTTTCCTCAGGATTACATGACTGACTGAGTGTTGTGGATTACTGCTGTCGTCCCATATCATGAATGAATATTGGGAAAAGACCAAAAATTCAATGTTTAAAGCATAGTTTCAACTGAGTGTGTATCACATTCTCACTATCATGAAGTTGAAAAATTGTTAAGTCTAACCATCATAAGTTGAGGGACAGTCTTCTGTAAAGCCATTTTGTCCTTGGAAATGTTAAAGATTTTTCCAGACATACAAGTTGCAGTATAAATCAGATACTTTGATTTTCATTTCCTATTACTCAGTGACACCTTCAGGAGCCATACTGAATTATACAGATATCTTTTGGGGATTTGATGATTGAGAAAACACATAATGGTTTAAAACTTCCATAAATTCAGTCACACTTTGCTTAGAATCACAAGAATTTTAAAAATTTGTATTATAAATAGCTTGTTTTTGTTTTTGTTTTGTTTTGGTTTGGTTTTTTGCAGCCAAAAGGAAACTGTGACCATGTTTGAACATGGACACTTTTTTCTCTATGACTATGACATGAGGTTTCAGACTCAAATTTATGTTTAGTGTAAATAAAATTTAACAGAAGTGTCTGAGTCTAGGGAGTTAGGGTGAAGACCCATTCCCTGAGGACACTGGCTGTCTTCTTCTAGACATGGTTGAATGGGCTTCTCTTTCACTTTTCCCTTTCTGATTCTCCATGACAGGGTGGGCAGAGATGGAGCATTTTATCATCCTTTCATCAGCACTAGAAGAGTGACTTTCCAAAGCAGTGTATTCATTTGCTTCAATATTTACCAATTCGCCCTGGAACTTTTGTTTATACGTAGCGTGAGTTGAATATATAAAACTAATGCAAGCTGGTCTGATTAGAAGCAAATGGAGGCTCAGAGCCCCCACTCAATTACTTCCACGCCCATGTTTACTCACATTTCATTTGCCTTAGATAATGAGAAACCTATGCGTGTGGTGGACGATGAAGACTTGGTAGACCAGCACCTCATCAGTGAGCTGCGGAAAGAGTATGGAATGACCTATAATGACTTTTTCATGGTGCTGACAGACGTTGATCTGAGAGTCAAGGTACAGGCTCTTATGATGAATTATGCAATGCAATCCCTTAGAATAGCAATTACTCATTGTTTTTGTCAACAAGTCTGTTTTATATATGAGTGAGCACAAGTTACCTCATAAATGGAAGGAGTTTTGAAATGGCCCAAATGGTTCACATTGTCTTATGAATTTGCATTCAGAACTGTTCACTCCAGGAGAAAATGGTTTGGACTGACCTGCAGTGGCCCAGCTATTTGAGTGTGACTAAATTCTTCTCTAAAAGCAATGTCGTGCATTCATCAGACACTTTTTGAATAGCTGTGGTGTTCCAAGCCCTGGGGATAAAAAGCAAAGAGTGTTTTCTGTCTTCAAGAAACTTGGATTTAACACAGGGTATTTTTGGAAAGGTCTGGCAGTTTACCTTCTGAGCCAACATTGAGAAGACTGTAGTATTTCACACCTATTTTCTTCCTGTGCTTAAGGACATGGTTTCTGAACCCTGAAAACCTATGCTACATAGTGAAAAGAATAACAAAAATGGCTAACTTTATCAAGGGCTTTCATTATGCCAGGCATTCTCCTCAACACTTTGCGACTCTTGTCTCAAACTTCCAAGATAAACACTATCATTATTTTTATTTCACAAAGAAAAAAGAAAAAAGTTTCAGAATGGATAAGTAACTTATCCAAGACTACCCAGTTAGTGTTGGACTTCATGACCATGTAGGCTGGCTCCAGAATCTGCTACAATTTCAATATATTGGCATTAAACATGATTACATAAGAATCTTTAGGGAAAAAGATCTTTCGGGTTGTCAGAATAGTTGGCTTAACTTGCAGTTGGATTTTTCTGAATCTGGGGAGAGATGGCGTTATTGATTCATTCCACACATGTGCTACTCCATCGCCGATGTAAGATTTTGGACTGCCTGATCTCTAACGTGAATTCCACTGGACACACATCCAGACTGTTCTCCAGCATATGCTGATTATGTTCATCCAGGCCCCAAATCTGCCTCAGGTTGCTTTTGTAAGTCCAAACAACTATGACTCAGGAAACTAAATTGCATTATCTTTAACTTAGATCCCAATTTGTTTCAAAAAATATGTAAACAAACTTGACTTAATATTAAGTGCTGCTCACTCAATGAAACAACTGCTGGAACTAAAGAACAGGCCTTGGTGTAAAACTACTCTAACATGGCATTCCAACTGGTTTCATGTATTGGATATAGTGTTTTTCAGTTTTCAATAGTGAACAGGAATAAGCTCAGTACTAAAAGCAGGGAAATGAACCTAGGATTTGTATGATGAGGAAGATATGGGCCCTTTCTAACAACAAAGTATAGTTAAGAAGAATTCTTTGTAAAAGTGGCCGTTGCTTCATGGATTCTAAACCTCAAAACATCATCAGGAGAACATTGTAAGTCAGTGAGCCTGTTAGGCTATGTTTTAAAGTATTTCCCCAGAAGTTCCCTGAATTCTCCCAGATTCTCTGAACAGAGAGAAGAAATATACTTACATAACATTTGCATTCTGTGCTTTTTTTAAACAGCAATACTACGAGGTGCCGATTGCAATGAAGTCTGTGTTTGATCTGATTGATACATTCCAGTCCCGAATCAAAGATATGGAGAAGCAGAAAAAGGAGGGCATTGTATGTAAAGAGGACAAGAAGCAGTCCCTGGAGAACTTCCTATCCAGGTACATCACCTTTCCAGTCATGAAAGAGGCAAGCACAAATTCGTTTTGTGCGAGTTAATGAAAATGCCAAAGAGACAGAGACACAAATGTGCGTGCAGAGAATGATCACGCCTGGAGAAAGGCCTGTTAGTCTCTGGGCACTCTGGCCACAGGCTTGCCTTGTTCTGCTGGAAGTGACTGCTTGGAAGGCTGACTGGGTTCAGCTTTGTGAGTAAATGCAAATTTGATAATTTTGGATAGGTCTTTTTTCTTCTTTCTGCTCCATTTTTGCAACAGAATATAGAATTGTGAACTGCTTGAGAATTGATTCATTCGGTAAGTGAATTTAGAATGTTCTGTGTATGAAACTTTTGTTTTACACATTTATTTAATAGGCTCCTAGTTCCAAACAGGATTTGGCATACTATGCTTGATTTTCCGCTTCCTTGCAACTGTGTAGAAAACAACAAAAGCCCCACTAAGACCTCAGAAAGACACATCCTCTTAACCCAGCTCTCTGATTCTCTGGGGAGTGACATTTATTGAAAGCCATTTCACAGCAACCTCAGTGCAGTGAGGGAGGAGTATACCCAGGCAAGAATGCAAAAAAAAAATTCAATTTTTCTCTTCTCTTTTCCTTCCTTAACATTAAAGAAACATTTTACAGGGACTTTGGGGCCTTAGGAAATGCAAAATTATAAAAATCACCCACAACAAACCCCACAAAAATAAACACTACCCCAACTGTACTTATTACATGACTGAGGGGTACCAGAAATGGTTCATTTGCCTGGAGGCTCAGGGTTAAATGTGTATCACTTAGGCAGAATGTTTATCGGGGACCTGGCCAAGATCCTCAACTGCCTGAATGAAGGGTATGGAGAAAGAATGAAATAAGAAACAGAGACAAATTCAGTAATGCATGATGGGGGCTGGGAGGTCAAAGCCCCAGGACAGGCAAAGACTAAGATACTCTAAACCAGCCACTATTTATCAGGTGTATACAGTGCATTAGGGCTAGCAGAAGACTCAAGGTTGGCAGAAGATTCAGAAGTCAATGACTGAGCAGGCAACAGATAATCCTGGGATGACTCAAGAGGGTGGAGATGATCTCATGCTAAGAAGGATCTTGCCCTGGAGTGTGCTTTTTAATCTTTGTAGTTTTAGTTGAGTCTAAATTAGTGGGAGAAGATTGCCCATCCCAAAAGAGTTAATGGGAAGTTTCAAAAGGGTGATACCATAATCCCAAGCCTCCATTTATCACTTAGGGAAGTATGCAAAATTAGGCATTGTGAATTTGTGGTCCGCAACAAATCTTTACTCATGTCTATAAAACCACAGTCCGCACATGTGAGTCATTGTATTAAAAACTGCATAATTAGGAGGTGGATAATCTGAATCCTTACAGATTCGGGAGGCTTGAGTCTTAGGACATAATAACATCATGGTATCTAAAGAACGAAGAATGTATTACTCATTCAGGTTTTGGGTCTGCAACTTATTAGCTGTGTTGACTCTATACTACTAAATTAAGCAGACTTAAATATCTCTCAAACATTCAATGAAGAAAAGGGTAAGAAGCATTTTGGTTCCCAACCCAGCCTTGCTGCAATCACTTTCTGTGTGCTCATCTCTGTGCTGTGCAGTTCACCTGCATTCCCTAGTTTAATCCTCTGGACACACTTGTGATCTAAATACTTACCTGTAGGTATGTTGCAGGAGGCAACCAAGGCTAGCGGCTTTGTCCCATCACTGAGCTAGAGTCAGTTCCAGAAGACAGTGGCCCAGTAACAATCTGACTCCCAAAGTCTACCATTTTATGCTCCTTTTGAAAATAAAATATGAATTATTTTTACTTCTGGACCCAGAGTCCCAGAGTTTGAAGTAAAAAAAGACACTCCAAAAATTATAGGATTTCAGAACCAAAAGGAAACTGAGATTCTGTCTTCATCTAGAAATTTCATGCACTGCAAGTATACAATATAGAAATGGAAGATGGACACTTTCTAAGGTCTTAAATCCAACCGGGCCCTAAGGGCATTCAGATAAGAGAGTTCTGAATTTCACCAGGTAAATGACTCTTTAACCATTCCTGTGGACACTGAAATGCCAACTTATTTTTGTTGTTATTTGGTTTGTTTTTTGAAGTAATTGGGGTTGAACCCAGCGCCTTCACACTGAGCTACATTCCCCAGCCCTTTTTTATTTTGAGACACAGTCTCACTGAGTTACTAAATTGCCCAGACTGTCCTTGAACTTGCAATCATCCTGCCTCAACCTTTCCAGAATGCTAGGATCCAAGGACACTACACTAGATAAAAATGACACAGAAGACTGATGATGAGAGTTTTTCATTTCCCTTGAGATATATGTTTATTCTTTTTAAGGTAGAAAAGATTCTTTAGAAGTTTGTTTTTGATTCTAACAATTAGTGATAAATATGTTCAAGTCATAAATTTCAGACTTCTTCAACTTTTAAATTGAGTTTATGGATTTTATTTTTCTAATTATAACTTAGCAAATTTTAGCTACCACTTTTAAGAAGGCTTTTAAAAAATTTTGGTCTTGATTACAAGCTATTAAGCAACTTTATCATTTCATGTCATCATTATATGTTTAATACATTTGTTTTAGTTATTTGAGATAACCAAAACCTGAGTACTTAAATGATCTCTAAGTTTAATAAATTAATTTTACAAATACAATGAGTCTAAAGTTCTGTCAGCTGTTCCAAAGACTACATTCACTTAGTAGGACAGCAATTTAAACCAAACATTTAAGCCAATTACTCAGTTATACATTCTAATTTGGAATTTGAAGATTGCTATTTTACTAGGCCAAGTTCAAGTTTCATCAGAATATAAATTATTCTTATGTAAAAAAACTAGAGTTTTTCCTAAAATGTATATAATAATATTCTGGCCACATTTTCTTCTTTTTTCTTCATTTTTCATTAATACATTTTTTCACCATAATTTCCCATTCTCCATTTTTACTTTTGTTAGTATTATTAACCTTAACTTATGTTTATGGTATATAATATTTACATTCATTGACATTATTAGGTTCCCGTACATGGCGTATCTTTATTCTACTTATCTTTCTTTCTCCTCC
>RJWT010024125.1:0-16580 GCA_004365215.1 Cuniculus paca | reverse complement strand
TTGAACTCACAACCTTACACTTGCCAGGCAGGCGCTTCGGCCGCTGAGCTAAGTCCCCATCCCAGGCTTGGTTAGTTTTGCAGACCCTTGTAACTGCTACTGTTCCTCTCTGGTCTTCTGGTTGCTTGTGCTGCCAGTTCAGTCAGATTTCTTCAGTCTTATTGTTTTTCTCCCAAGTCATTTTTTTTCTTCACTTCCCTCTTGCTCTTTACTATTGTGACATCCATTAAGCTCTGCCTTTTTCCTCCTTTTCCTCCACCTTCTATTATGTCTCCCCCGTCATCCTGTCCTTTTTTCTTAATCTACCGTTACTTTATGAAAGACTTCCTTGACCTTTGCACATTGATGTTCCTAAAATATCCCAAGAACTCTAGATGTCAAATTTTCTGATGTAATCATACACAAGTACTTTACCATTTGTGATTCAAAGAGAAGTTCAAAGCCAAGGTCTTGTTCTACTTTTTTGATAGTATTCTGCAGTGTAATTTTTTAGCTCTGTAAATATTGTTTATAAAAACTAGGGCCTGGGATGAAGGGCACATTCTAGAGTAGAACATGGGAAGAGCAGTGGAGATGAGCCGTGCACAGGAGCTGTATTCATTCATACAGTGAGCTCTTTTTTGTTGTTTATTTTTTAAAATTTATTTTAAAGAGAATAAAGCAATATAAAACAGAACAAAACAGAACAAAGCAAATCAGAAGAGAACAATGCAAGTAACACATGACCTCACAACAAGACAACAGGAAATCAGCAGTGGCTACCATAAGGTCTCTTGTTTCCTTTTAATAGTTGTCCATACCTTCACTCTTTCTACCTGCAGATCCCACATCCACACATTTAATGAACTGGGGGTGGAAAATGTTTGAAAAAAATTGTGTCTGTTCTGAAGTTGTACACAGTTTGTTTTCCTTGTTATTGTTCCCTGGACAACACAATACAGTAACTATTTACATAACATTTATATTGTATTATAAGTAATCTAGAGATGGTTTTAAAAGTGTATACTTTTAAACACATAGGAGGGTCTTGGGTGCCACAGTTGGACAAATATTCACAGGGGATTTTGGGAATGAGTGAGAGTAGTTGTCCCTGTGGAGGAAGCATACAGATTATATGCAAATATTATGTTATTTTATGTAAGAGACTTGAGCCTCCTCATATTTTGTTATCTGGAGCTAAGCTTGCATAGATACTGAAGGTCAACTATATATACATTTTATATACACTGAAGATAATTGTGAAATTCCAAAACACTGAGCTGAAGACTACAGAAGGAGCTAAATCGCCTACTTCCCTACACTGAGCTTCTCTATAGGTGGGGCAGATTGGAGTTGTAAAGGAAAAATTTCTACTTTCTGTCACAGTTGCCTGAGGAGATATTAAAATTAAATGTGTTTTATCCTAATAGACTCTAACAAACTGAAGTAGAGCAGATACCAAGCCCTTAGCGGATTCAACCAAAGACTTTCCTAACACAATGAAATACAGACCTGTGGGTTCTCTGGGCCTTCTCGGAAGTGTAATGTTCAGTCCTTAGTCACTGGGTACCCCTGTTTTTTGATTATAAGTCTCTGACATTCCCCCAGCTATGGTTTGACTATGGTTTATTTCTCAAGGATTCGTGTGTTGGAAACCTGGTCCCTAGCATGGGATCTTTAAGAGGTGGAGCCTTGTGGGAGGTCACTGGGGTGCTGCCCTTGGAAGGGATCAAGTACTGGGACCCAAATAGTTCTCAGGAAAGGGCTGTTAAACAGAGTAAGCCTCACACCTCCCAGGGCTCTCTGGCTTCCTGTTTTGTCCTGTATCTTTCCCTCTTGCATGCACTTCCATCGTGATACCGCCTGTCATGGTGTGATGCAGCTAAAAGGGCTCTTGCAAGAGCCAGGACTACACTGTTTGGACTTTCAACCTCCAAAACTGTGAGTTGAATAAAACTCTTTTCTTTATAAGTCATCCAACTTTGAGTATTTTGTGGAAAAGAGACCAATAAGGAATGGAATGAAAAAGAGATCGGTATATCTCCATCAGCTAACTTCACTGATGTGTACTTCTTTGTTTGGCAAATGAATAAAATTGGTTTTGTGGATTTTATTTATTTTATTATTCTGTAGCTATGTTGTTTATGTTTTCTTTCTCACAATACAGGTTGTGTGGGAGCAACTTATGCTTAACATCTGGCATCAGCCCATAAATAACTCTAAACTCTAAGAAAATTAAAAAACACACAAAACCCCAAACCAAATACCCAAACCAAATAAAACAAAAAAGCAAACTACTAACATCAGCAGCAGTGAAATGACAACACAAATCTCGTTAATCACAGAGGGCCATGCTAAGAAATTAAATGCCAAAACAGCTTCCTAGCTCAGATAATTGCTAAGCAGGGGTTGGTTTCAACCAGACTAAACCAATTTCCATGGTGGTCTAGAGTTAAGTACTACTTCTCTGTGTGGCTTCTTTGGTTGAACATTCAAAATTTAGCAACTGATAAGGACCCAAGGCCATAATTTTAACAAAAAATTACTTGCCTGCTACTTTTTAATTATTTACCAGGTATGCTGCAAAATCTGGTTTGTTTAGTGAGGAGCTCTGGATTTGTTCAGAAGAAGAGTCTCAGAACTTTGTTTAGTTCATTTTCTTCTCTGGTCTTATTAAAAAAGCTAAGAAAACTCTCAGTTCTAATCAGTGGTTCCTCATGACAAATTTCAAACAGAGGGAATTATCTCAGTTTCCTGCGTCATTCTTCAGTGAAAGAAACATTCGGCACTTTCCTCGTAAGTAAGTGCACTTCCTTCCTATATCAAGACATTGCTATGACTTTTTCTCCCTAATGGAAAATTACTAATGTACTTCATATTTGTGAGGGGAATATATTGAACATGTAGCACAAAGTATTTAAGGTACTTCTTGCTATAACCTTAAAATATTACAACACAACGTTTTTTGTGCCTGTAGCTGTCCCTTTCTTTTAGTGATTTTGGCCCATAATTTGAAGGGCATTGTAATGCTTTGCATGGCTGGAATAATAGTGAGACCTACCATCTTTAATGACAGTCTTCCATCTTATTGTTGTTTTGAATAATGTTTATTCAGTTCCTACTGTCTAAGGCTTTATCTTGGGCAAGTACAAAATGATGATTGAACATATTCTCTCTACCTCCTAGGAGCTCAAGTTAAGCCATTTTCTTTTCCCACTCTCTCAAATATTTGTTCACAAGCAGAAGAATAAACATAAGAGGAATTTTTTTTTGATAATTCCAGAGACAAAGCAGAGGGAAGGTTCCACCCAAGAATAAATGTTTAATGCCTTACCTCTAGAATGAAGACAGTAGGAAAGCAGTGTATGTGAGAAGATCAAATGAATGAATTTAAGTGGTTATTTCTCATCCTTTTGTAGAATCTTTGTTGGACAATTTATTAGTTGTATTAATTGTGTAACAAGCCACCCTAACATTTGGTGGCTTAAAACAATGCTTTATTATGTCTTCTGATTCTCAGGGTTGAAAATCTGAGTAGTTTTATTACTTTGGACTCATTATGTAAATGTTGTTTTTTTCAGTTTGGCGTTGAGGGTCTCACTGTCGCAAATTGATACTGGCTGAGGCAGGGAGATGGGGAGCCATGGCCTTTGCTCTTTATGTGGATTCTTATCTTCCAGTAGACCAAAGTGGACTTTTTCATAGCATGGTGGCCAGAGTAAGGCCTAGGTTTTGGAACTTGGACAATGTTGTTTTTGCTAGATTCTACTGGGTATTTTCAATAAGGGGATTCTGAAGATATGTCAGACTCAAGGAATGGAGAAATAAACCCCGCCTTTTAATGAAAAGACCAGAGACAGAGAGGAGACCAGAGAGAGAGAGAGAGAGAGAGAGAAAGAGAGAGAGAAAGTAAGAGACAGAGACCTAGGAAGACATGATTCACTGAAGGCTATTATTATGACCATCTGCCCAGCAGGAGTGGGAGAGAGCAATGAGACTGAGGGGAGGACTGGAAGGCCAGAGGAGGATAATCTAAGCATTAATCATGAAGGCTTCCTTTGGAATCTTTGTTCTCATCTTTATTTATGGAATTCTTATCTGTCAGCAAAGGGTAGCTTGTTATTTGTTTTCAGGAATACAGACTCAAAGAAATGTATTGCTAGCAATTTTATTAAAGTTTGGTACCTGAAGGATAATAAAATGGAAAAGCCAAACAAATACAAATGACAAAGAGATGAAGGGAAATACTGAGACACACAGGTACATGGAAATAGAACATTTCATCAGGAAATTACATACATATTATAGATTATATGTGTATATTTGTATTCATATGATCATATAAAATGATTTCTTCTGTAAGATAACTAATTTTATTGTTGAAGCTTTTAAAGATGGTTTTCCTTTTTATAGTCCTGAAGTTCAGCTAGGGCATCACCAAGTGATGGCTGAAGGGAATCAGTGATTGAGAACATGTATCTTTTTATTCAAGTTTCTTAGAATCATATGATTGTGAGTTTTCTGTAATCAGCAAACATGTAAGCTTATTAAAGGAACACACCTTAAAAAACCATTAGCAGTTCATTATTTTAAAGTTGAGTTTCAGGAAAAAAGTCTCATAACACATTTTGTACCTTATCAGTTTTTAACTTTACCTTTATTAATTTCCTCTGAATTTAAAAATATCCTTTCCAAGTAGTTTCTCTGGTAACGGCTACTATCATCTTGTAGCCGCAGGAACACTTCAGTGTTTCTCTTTTCAGAGATTATTGAATTTAATTAGAGAAATGGTTTTAATTTACTTTTCAATACAACTTGTTTCTGTTTTGTTTATAATGCAGAAGGAAAATAATGTAAAATAAATGAGGCAAGATGCCAAAGAGATTGTAGTGTCTTTCTTCACTGCTGGTATACTCCACAGTTCTTATTGTCTCAAAACTTCTTCCTCTTTCTTTTCTTTTAATTGACTTCTTTAACTGGAACCAGTATGGCCTGAATAAAACATAGGCAGCTTGCATTCTCTTCATAGTAACCACCAACCACTTCCTTATAAGGTCTCATAACTTCCAGCTTCTTTGGAAATTTTCCTGGAAGATCTACAATAAATTTTAACAGTTTGGAAGCTGACCTTCAAAGATTTGCAAGAGTAACTTAGTATTTGCCTTCATCACTTTCTCATTGCTGAGACACAATACATGACACCCACAATTTAAAAGAGAGACTTATTTTGACTCATGTTTTTAGCTCATAGTTGAGGTATTCATGCCTCAGCCTGAATGTTGGGCTGCCTTGAAATTTCCTCTGCTAGATTAATTAGTTCATTACCCTTAATCTCATTTTCTCATACAGTCTCAACACATGAGCAAAATGTAGACAAATTTCCTTCCAGAGCACTATGTATATGGTCTCTAGCACAACTCTTCATGGAGTCCTTCTTCACAACTGAAACCCCTAGAGCCTTGTCTTTATAGTCTGCATGTTTGCCACCATTCTTGTCTTCTGAGCTCCAATCAGAATCTCCCATCAAGCTTGATGTACAGCATTCTAGGACTTCTCTAGCCAGCATCTCTAAAACTTTTCCAAACTCTTCCTGAAAATCACTTCCAAAACTTCTAAGCCACATGGTCAGGTATTTTCATAGCAATTACGCCACTTCTCTGGCACCAAAATCTGTCTTTGTCACCTTCTCATTCCTGAAATACAATGCCTGACACCCACGGTTTCAAGGAGGAAAGGTTTCGTTTGGCCCACATGTTTAGTTCATAGCAGGTTGGCTTCAAGGTAGGAAGGCATGGTAGAAGAGGCTGTTGTTGGAAGGGACTGTAGAAGAAAGCTGCTCACTTCTGGGGCCAGGAAGCAGAGAGCAAAGGATGGAGCTGGGAAGAGAGATACAATGTTTCAGTTCATGCCCTCTGTGACCTCCTGCCAGGCCCCACCTCCTAACAGCACACTGACTATAGCACCCCCATAATCTAATCACCTTCCCCAAGCCCCACATCTGAGTACCTGAGGGGTTGGTGAAACATTCCAGATTCAAACAACAACACATCACTTCTATTTACAAATGCCTTTTTTATTTCTTGAGCTGGGCTACTCAGTAAACAAGAAAAGAAAAATCATTTTAAAAGATGACTTCTTAGTTATATGTCTTAATTATGTCTCAAGCTAAGACTTTGAGTATTCTAGTCAATTCCAAATGAGCCTGCCAAATTCTTTTCCCTTCACAGCCCCTTCGGATAAAATGCACATGTTCCTTCACCTTCTACTACTCATCTCTATCTTGAATTGCTGTTCTATGTGGTCAAAAATTTTGTCACTGTGCTCTGTGTGCAGGTGTTAAGGACAATTCTTATTTTTGAGTCCTCCAGGGGGAGTCCGGGGGTAGTTAGCCTCTGATCTAACTCATTATTACAGGACAAGGTCAAAAGCAGAATTTTCTCAGTCTTGAATTATTGAGGTTGGAGGAAAGTGAAGTCATTACTGGGTACAACATCTGGTGTTTTGGTCCCAAGGCCACAAGTCGAATGTTAGTCTCTGAAGCTTAATGATTTTTGTACTTTATGTATCAGACTTAAGTTTTTCATAGCCTGAACTCAATTTCCACAGCCCACTGAGGAGGTGGAGACAGAAGTGCCATAAATTTTTTGAAGGGATGTAATAGCTTATCATTAATCAATCATTTGCATAAATACCAAACCTTTGCTGCATTTCCAGGGAGACTAGGGACCTCTGGTAGTCTCTGTGAATCAGGGGCTGAAGGATATTTGCTTTAGGCTATCAGTGATCTCAGCTGGTCTTCTGGAGGGGAGGGTTAAAGAGCAAACCATAAGCAGTTGAAAGTAAGGACATGTATTCCCATAGCAGAATTGTCTCTTGAGGGAAGAAAACACAACTCTAGACAGCAAGGATATGGACAACACTCCCTTGTGTTGAGGAAACAGATCAGCAGGTAGAAACAGAAAGCTCTCAGGGCTGTAAACAAGAACAAGGGGGGATAGGTTCAGGTGAGTGACAGAGGCAGTGAGTGGATGAGCATGGGCTCCACACTGGCTTTGATCCCCGGCACCTAACTAACTAACTAACTAACTCCAATGCTTCTTTGGGACAATCAGGTGATAGAGTATCAGTATAGTTGCATGCCATTGTTTTAATTGGCTGTTAAGGTTTCATTGTATGAATATGCTACAGTTTGTTTTTTTCCCAATATTTAATTTTTTCCCCCAATTTTCAATATTATTCACCATGCTTAAAGAACAACTTTATATATATTTTCTATAAACTTCTGATGCACCATTAACTGCTTGGGAAAAAAAATCTCATGAATGGGATTGCTGGGTCACACTTTGAAATGTTGATAGGCAGTGTTAGATGACCACCTAAAAAGGTATATGCTAAGATTATAAATACATTTCCTGTGTTTCCACTGAGTACCTTGATTAAAATGTATATTTTAACATTTAGATGTTTGCTCCATGTAACATTTATTTTTGGAGATATTGGTCATTTATGTTCTTTCTTAGTTTTTTGAGACAGGTTGGCCTTGAATTCACTGTGTGGCCCAGCGCAGGCCGGACTTGAACTTGCAGCAATCCTCCTGCCTCAGCCTCCTGAGTGCTGGGATTACAGCATGTACCACTGCACCGCACATGGCTGCTAGATATCAGTCATTTCCATTTTTCCAAACGACGAGTCAGTTTTCCCAACTCATTTTGTTCAGTAGTTCGCTTCGATCATGTACAAATTCTCACACATCCATGAGTCTGTTTCTGGATTAGGTACTATTTAACTTTTTGTGAATTGTTGTATGATGTTTTAGTATTTATGCCTGTATAGTATGTTTTAATATTAAATAGGATGAATATATTATTGTTCCTTTTTATAATTGTTTGTTCTTTCAGAAGAACTTTAAAAATCAATGTTTTTTCATCTCAAGTCCTGGAAAAATTTTGATTGGAGTTTTCATTGAATTTAGTTTTATTTCAGTCACACACGTTTTATTAAACTTTATTCCTAAGAATCTTATGTTTTAAAATTGTTATTATGAAAGGAATCCCCACTCCTTGAATGCTGTCTAGCCTGCTCCACTGAAGTAGGCTGATCCACTCAGCCCCAGTTGTCTCATCAGCTGGAAGACCCAGCTTCTACCTACATGCGACAGTGTAGGACCTGTGAGAGGACTGCGCCACCCCCTGCCTCCTGCTCCTCCTCCTCTCTCCCTCCAGGTCCACTCTGCAGTGCAGGCTCTGTTGAACTCACAAAACTCCCCAGAAGTGACCAGCAATGAAACTGGGAGCTTATTTTTAAGCATCTGGAACCCTACACCTTGATGAGATGTTCTGTGGCCTCGACAGTGTGGGACTTCAGGAGTTGAGGGTAGGCTGGAAGCAATCTGAGGGTCTTACCATTGCCGTGGTCTTGCGATCTAGGACCTAGGAAGTCTGCTGGGCGCATTGTGTGGGAAGCTTGTAGGGCCCGTCCTGGGATATATGATGCCTGCATGCAGAGAAGGATACGGGACAAAAAAGGCAGCCCCAGAGGAGCTTGGGAAAGCTGCCCAGTGCTCTGGCTGGCAGAAAAAACAATCTCCAAAGGACCAAGGAGTTCGATATTTTTTCAGGTTCTGATTTCTATCTCAGTCATTAAAATTCAAGTTTTAAAAATAAGACCCTATCCATTATGTTTTAATAATCATCACTGGGTCTTAAAGTGATTAATAATGGAAAGTTCTTGTTTAAATATTAAACATTAATGGTTTTGTTTTACTCTGAGAACTGAAAGCAGACAGTTGGAAATGGGCTTTCTGCATTCTCTGCCCCTGGGGTCTGGATTGACGGCTAAGGTGACCCTCGAGGAATGGTGGTTGTAATCAGAGATCAGTTTGTCCACCAAACCCCAACACAAGTTTTCCATTTTGCTCCTGGGCTACATCCCTCCCCTGGCAGCTTGGGACTTCACAAAAGATTTGCAATTTTATTTTCTTGAACGCCCAATGGATCTGTTAGAAAGAAATTTATTCTTGATTGCTTTTTTGATGCTACAGGACTAACCTGAGACTCAGAAAGTGAAATCCCTTCTCTTAATAATAATAGCTGCTATCTGTCACTGAGCTGATATTTTATATACATTACTCTATTTAAAGGTTGAAAGTACCCTGAGGGGGTAAGCAATATTCTTCCTGTTTTAAACAATGGAATGAGACTTAAACATGATAACTTTCCAAGGACATCCATTTTGTAAGCAGTGAAAGATTTGGAATCAATTCCTATTTTCACATAACATGCTATTTTCAATGCTTCACCTCACCTAATTAAATCACAATTAATAATTGACACAGGCCACTTGAGTCATGATTTTACTCTTGCTGGACAGTGTCCCTCCTGTGTTTTGAGTGAGTGATCTCAGATCATAGTGACACAAACACAGTCAAAAGCACTGGGCTTTACCTAGCACCAGTCACTATCTTAAGTACTTGTATTTTGTAAGTTTTAAATCACTGAATCCTCACAACCAACTCATGATGTAGTGTCTTTGTCTATTTAGCCTATTATATCAGGATACCATAAACTGGGTGCCTGTGCACTGTGTCTTCTTATGACAAGAGAAGGAAATGAGGTTCCTAGGGTCTCTTTATAAGACCAGGAATCTTATTCATGATAGTCTCTCCTCATGACCTAATTGCTTCCCAAAGGTATTACCTTCTAATACCATCCCCTTACAGGTTAGGACTCAACATAGGAATTTGGGATGCATATTCAGGACCTGCACACAGGCAGGCTGGATGTGGAGTCCTGCATTCCTAAACATTCAGGCAACACTCTCAAATTAAGATGGGGGAAGGCTGTGGGAGGAGGCTTCTAGGTAGAGTTGTGAAGAATTCTGTTTGAGTATGTTATATCTGAAGTAGACTGTTGGTTGTCTAAATGACACTTTCAAGAAGGCATTTGAAAGCCCTTTGATTTCATCAGAACTTGGTGGTACATAAAGCCCATGATGACGTGGAACCACCTTTAGAAAATGAGTAGGGGGAGAAGAAAAGATGCCCAGGGCCCTTTCTACATCCCATAATGAATGCAAACAGAAGTGACTCTTCTCTTTCTCTCATATCCCACAGCCTGATCCTCAAGCAAGTCCTTTGTACCCCAATTTGATTTGCAAAACTCTTTAGCACTGCCCAGACTCCATTGTCCTACAATAAGTCATTCACATGACTGACCCCACAATCTGGAGAACTGTTATGGTTTAGGTCTAAGATGTCCCCCAAAGTCGCTTGTGCTCTTAAGTGGGGGCTTTTGAAAGGTGATTGGATTATGGGGCAGGTATATCTACTTGCTTTTTGGAGGCAGGGTTTAATCAGAAGAGGCAGGTCACCATGGTGTGGCCTGCAAGGGTCTATCTCCCATCCCAGCTCCTCTCTTGCCTCTCTCTGACTCCCATCTGCCATGCATTGAGCAGCTTTCCACTTCCATGCCATCCTGTCTTTGATCCAGTTGACTATGGACTGAACTACAAGTCAAAATAAACCTTTCTTTATGTAAGTTGCTGCTGCCTGGTATTGTATCTCAGCGATGAGGCAAGTAACTAAGACAAGAACCCTCTCCTCCAAAAACTTCTGTTTCTTCTGCCTGTCCCATCCTCTCCTAAACTCCTGGCATATCAACTTTGCTCTGAACATGAGCATGTACACTTCTTCAGGGACCCTACACTTGTGCTTTCACATTGAGTTAGTCAGTTTTCCACTGCTGTGACAAAATACCTGAGAGAAGTCAATTTAAAGGAGGAAAGGCTTAGTTTGATACACAGTTTCAAAGGTTTAAGTCCATGTTCAGATAGCTATGTTACTTTGAGTCTGTGGCCAGGAACATGTGGTGGAGGAGGCTGCTCATCTCATGGCAGCCAGGAAGCAGAGAGAGAAAGAGAAGAGAGCAGGGATCCCAATTTCCTCTTCAGTAGCATGCCTCTGAAGACCTAACTTCCTTCAACCAGGTCCTGCCTCTTAAAGGTTCCATTTCCTCCTAGTAGGGCCATCAGCTGGAAAAGTAGTGGTTGTGGGTAGGGAGAAAACAAAGAGAAGTGTATTCACATAGAAGCCAAGAGAAGAGTTTGAAGAGGGTGGGACATTCACCCATGTTTAATACTGATGTGTGGCTCAGAGGATGGCGATAAAGTACTTACTTGATCTGGATATTGATGTTCTCATTTCATTCTATTGTTGATGTGATAGAGACTCATTTGCAAGGTAGCCATTGAAGCATGATAGGTAACAGCACAACACAGACAAGCAAGGGTAAATAATTACCATTGACTTAATGACTGAATAAGTCATATTATAGAGCATGATGCAATTATTTAAAAAGAGAGAGGATCTCTGAGATGAATATACACTTCTCAGATGAAGAAATACAAATGGAAAATAAATATATGAAAAAATGTTCAACATCATTGGTCATTAGAAAAATGCAAATTAAAACTGAGATTCCATCTCACTCCAAAAAGAATGGACAAGATCAAGAAATCAACCAATAACAAATGCTGGAGAGGCTGTGGGGAAAAAGGAACTCTTCTCCACTGTTGATGGGAGTATAGACTGGTGCAACCACTGTGGAAATCAGTGTGGAGATTCCCCAAAAAGTTAGGATTAGAGGTTCCATTTGACCCAGCTATCCCGCTTCTGGGCATTTTCCCAGAAGAATTGAAAACATCCACCACAGTGATATATGTGCACCCATGTTTATAGTAGCACAATTTGTAACAGCCAAATCTTGGAAGCAACCCAAATGCCCTTCAAATGAGGAATGGATAAAAAAGATGGGGTATTTTTATACAATGGAATACTATTCATCTATAAAGAAAGATTGTATTGAGGCTTTTATAGGTAAATGGATGCGACTTGAGACCTTGCTCATAAGTGAAATAAATCAAACTCACATGTGTAAATATCATGTTGTCTCCCTAGTGTAAGAAACTGAAAGAGCAGATACAATCCAAAACCTACAATAAATATAGTGTAAGGGTAAGAAACTGCTCAAAGGGGAAAAGTAAATGGGATAGGGGAAAGGAGGAAAGAAGGAAGAGAAAAGGAAAAAGACATAAATTTGTATATATACATAAGATAACTAGGATGACTATACTACAAATTGTATTAGTTCTTGGAAAAGAATAGTTAATACTCATATGATTAGATCAGTTTTGCATGTCTATATCTGGTAATCTAAGCAATCCTTTTGAAGGTAACAATATGCAATATAACAACCATTGTTGAGTTCCTATTGCCTTGTTTTGAAAGCCTATATCATTATTGTTTTGTGTTTGTTGTTGTTTGTCTCTTTTGCTTTTTGTTTTTCTTTTCTGTGTCTTTTTGAAATAAAAAAGAGAAAGGATCTACAGTATTCTCAGGAAAAAATATAGACATGAAATAAAAAATAAGTTAGAGTTTGATTTTATATTGTGTTTATTTTTTGTTTTTGTTAGTTTATATGTATGTGTATACTGAGGAAAAATTAGAATAAATGCTACATTATTTCATAAACATCTAAGGAAATTTTAACTTATTTGTATAGTTGCTTCTTAAGTAGTAGAATAATGAGAATTACTTTTTACTTTGCAGTTTGCTAATGTTTTCAAATAATTTTAACAAGAAACAAAATAAATAGGATGATTTTATATTTAAGTAAATAGATGAAAATAATTGAGGGTGGGGGTTGGTGGCTCTGAACCAGATCCAAGCCAGCCTAGGGAAAGACCAGATGACCAGTTGGGAAGCCCTGGGTACCAGTGGGATGGTTTTGGCTACTTTGCCCATGTTCTGAAAACATGTGAGGACCACCCAATTCATGGTTTGAGTGGTGATTTTCATGAAAGTGACTTGGTCTTGAGCTGGCTGCTCTGTCGCTCCATGGGGACCTTTCCTGTGTATCTGTTTCAGTTCAGTGGTCTCTGAAGAATTCCTCTAGTTATGCCAAACTTACCCAATATACTACTATTTACTTTTTAAATTAATTTTATTGGTACATTTTAGAAATACATAGTGATCACATTCATCATAGGGAATGTGTACCTATACATAATAGGTCTTGATTTTTCTTTTTTCCTCAATCTCCCCTCCTCTCTTCAATCCTTCTTCTCCTCTTTATTTACAAAAGCTTTGTTTCTATTTTTCCTTCTATTCTCTCTTTTTTTCTTTTCTCTTCCTTCCTTTCCCTCCTGACCCCTCTCTTGTTCCCCTTCCTATTTAAACATTTTCTTCCTAGTTCCCAATATCTATTATACATTTTGGTTCTTGTTTACCCTTTCAGTTTTTCACACACACCAGAGAAACAATTTGATATTTAAACATATATGTCTGATTTATTTCACTTAAGAGTATGGTTTCAAGATGCATCTATTTACCCAGAAATATCTCAAGTTTATCCTTCTTTATGGCAGAATAGTATTCCATTGTATAAAAGAAAATCCATGTGCTCTTTATCCCCTCATTGGTTGGTGGGCATCTGGGTTTTTTCCGTAAGATTACAAACTGTGCTGCTATAAACAACAGTTGCATGTGTTGCTGAGTTATGATGCTTTTAAATCTTTTGGAAAGTTACCAAGAAGGGAAATAGCTAGGTTAAATGGAACTTTTTTGAGGAATCTCCATGTATGCTGATTTCCACAGTGGTTGACCAGTCTACATTCCCAATAACAGTGGAGAAGGGTTCATTTTTCCCTATAGCTCTGTCAGCCTTTGTTATTGGTTGATCTCTTGATAACAGCCATTCTTTCTGGAGTGAGATGAAATCTCAATGTTGTTTTAATTTACATGTCTTGAATGACCAATGATGTTGAACATTTTTCATATATTTATTTGCCATTTCTACTTCATTTGAGAAGTGTCAATTCATTTCAAATCCTCATTTTTGGATTGGGCTTTAAATTTGGGGGTTCTGGTTTTTTTAGTTCTTTATGTATTCTGGATATTAGTCCTTCATCACAGGAACAGTAGCAAAAATCTTTTCCTACTTCATGGGTTGTCTCTTTGCTCTGTTGGTGGTTTCGCTTGCTGTGTTTTTTAGCAAGATGGAATCCCAGTTGTTGATTCTTTGTATTATTTTCTGTGTGATCAGAGTTTTGTTCATAAATCTTAGCCTACACCTATGCCTTCAAGAGTTCTATGCATTCTATCTTCCAGCATCTTTAATGTTTCTGTTTTAATATTTAGATCTTTGATCTATTTTGATTTTAGCTTAGTGCATGTTGATAGACATGGGTCTACTTTTAGTCTTCAGCATGTGAAAAGTCACTTTTTCCAGCACCATTTATTAAAGAGATTATCTCTCTTCCAGTGAACATATTTGGCTGTTTTGTCAAAGATAAGGTGGCTGAGTGTAATTGGAGTTTTTTCTGCATCTTTTGATCTGTTCCATTGTCCTCAAGTCTGTTTTTTGCCAGTATCATACTGTTTTTTTTTTTTTTTCATCACAGTAGCTTTGTAGTATAATTTCAAGTCAGACATTGTAAAGCTCCTGCCTTGGCTTTGTTGCCCAGAATTGCTTTTGTTATTCTAGGTCTCTTTTGGTTCCAAATGAATTTTAGAGTTGTTTTCTCTAATTCTGTCTGCTATTGGCATTTTGATCAGGAGCGCATTAGATCTGTATAACTATCTTGGAAGTATGGCCATTTTCACTATACCTACCCAAGAACAAGGAATATCTTTTCATTTTCTGATATCCTCTTTGATCTCTTTTTTTCAGTTATTGTACCTTCCAGTGTAAAGGTCTTTTATTTCCTGCATTAGATTGATTTCTAGGTATTTAATTTCTTTGGATGCTATTGTGAAAAGTGCGGTTTCCTTGATTTTTCTCTCAGTGAGTTTGTTATTTGTGTACAGAAATGCTGTTGATCTTTGAGTGTTGACTTTGTATCTAGCTAGGCTACTGAATTGGGTTACTACAATCTAGAAATCTCATGGAGTTTTGGGGGCCTTCTATGTAAAGTATCATGTCATCTGCAAATAATGATACTGTAATTTCTTCCTTTCTTATTCTTATTCCTTTTATTTGTTATCATCTAATTGCTCTTGCTAATGTTTTCACAATTATATTGAATTGGAGTGGTGATAGTGGACATCCTTGTATTGTTCCTGATTTTAGAGTGAAAGCTTTTTTGTCCATTTACTGTGATGTTGGCTGTTGGTTTGTCCTAAAGGACTTTTATCAGGTTGAGATAAAGATCATCTATTCCAATTTTCTATAGAGTTTTTTTTCCCCCCAGGAATGGGTGTTGGACTTTCTGTAATCCTTTTCTGCATCATTTGAGATGATACTGTGGTTTTTGTCCTTAGCTCTGTTAATAGGGTGTATTACATGTATTGAGTTGCATATGTTGAACCATGCTTGTTTGTCAATATCTTTTTGAGGATTTTTGTGTCTATGTTTATTAGGGATTTTGGCCTGTAGCTCTTTTTTGCTTGGGTCCTTCTCTGTTTTTGGTAAGACAGTAATACTTATTTCGAGGGAGTATTGCTTCCCTTTCAATTTCATTGAAAAGAGTTTGAGGAGTAGTGGCATTAGACCCTCTCTAATTTTCTTGTAGAATCCAGCTTTGAATCCATCAACACCTGTGATTTTCTTTGTTGGTAAGTTTTTAATTACATTTTCAATTTTATTGACCAATATTGGGTTATTTAGAATTTTTATATCTTCTTGATTTAACTTTGGTAATTGATAGGCATCTAGGAGTTTGTCCATTTCTTCTTTGTTTTCTATATTATTAGACTACAGGTCCTTGAAGTAGATATTGATGACTTTCTAAATTTCTGTAAGATCTATTGTGATTTTACCCTTTTGATTCCTAATTGCATGAATTTTTTTTTATTTTAAAGAGAACAGAACAAAACAAAACAAAGCAAAAGAAAACAGAATAGAGTCAAACATAATATAGCGTTTCAGAACAGAACACTGCAGGCTATACAGGTTTTTAAAACATAACAACAGGAGATTAACAACGGTTACCCTAGTGTCTCTTGCTTTCTTCAAAATGGTTGTTCAGACATTTAAAGACAATAACTCAAACAAAACAAAGTAGTATAAAACCAGATAAAACAAAAGAGCACTACAGGCCATCAAGTTGGACAACAAGAAACCAGCAATGGCTACCATAGTGTCCCATTTTTCAAAAGAGCTGTTCCTATCTTCTCACATATTGCAATCAAATTGTAGGAAAGTGACTTAAACCAATCAAATCAAAGAATAAAAGCACCATTGGACTTCAGAACCTTTTCTCCGTATTTATCGGGAATTTTGTATCTTATTGATTCTTTCAGTTTCTTACACTAGGGAGACAATGTGTTGTTTACACATGTGGGTTTGGTTTATTTCACTTATGAGTATGGTCTCAAGTCACATCCATTTACCTATAAAAGCCTCAATGTGATCATTTTTTATAGCTGAATAGTACTCCATTGTATAAAAGTACCACATCTTCTTTATCCAATCCTCAATTGATGGGTATTTGAGTTGTTTCCAAGATTTGGCTATTACAAATTGTGCTGCTATAAACATAGGTGCACATATATCACTGTGGTAAGATGATTTCACTTCTTCTGGGAATATGCCCAGAAGCGGAAT
>RJWT010024124.1:0-16586 GCA_004365215.1 Cuniculus paca | reverse complement strand
TCTTGCTTTATAATGCAGGCCGACCTTGAACTCACTATGTAGCCCAGGCTGGCCTTGAACTTGTGGTGATCCTCCTGTCTCAGCCTCCCAAGTGCTAGGGTTACAGGCATGCATCACCGTGCCTGGCTGTTTTTCTTTGAACAATGAACTTATTTTTAACCGTCAATCCATTATCTGACCCAACCACCTTAAAAGTATACCCCAATATACATAACCCCTCCCAAATTTGGCAAAACCTTTTAACCATGTATTAATGTTCCCTTCTCATACAGAGCCATATTGTTGTAGGATCCAGGCAGTATGTGTGTCCCCAAGATGTGTAAGGTCGCCTGCTGTGTCACGTGCTTTTTGAGTTTGGCGTGCCAGTGCTGTCATGAGCTCAGACATATTTCACTTCTCCTACTTTTCTTTTTGCCTGTTTCAAAGTTTCCTTGAAGGTTACAGAATTCTGTAGCATCATTTGACCTTCACGTGTCATGGATGTGCTTCAGAAGCACAAAGGCAGATTGGGTGACGAACTCTTGTAGTCTTTGGCTCATGATCTGGAGTGTGTTAGACCCATTGATCACAATAACTTATTAATAGTGCAGAAACACACTAACATTGTTTTAAAGTGAATTTCATACTTGCAAAAATCCTTCTGCAGATTAGACAAGAAAAGAAGAACTAAAATCTCATTCTTCCAGGATGAGAAGAGGCTTGTGTTCCCATTCAAGTGAGTGGACCTAAGCATAGACAGAGAGTAGGACTGTCTTTTCATCTAGGAAACTGTGTGTGTAGCAGGGAAGCACAGCCCCGTGGTCATCCTGAGCACAAGTCTCACCTGTCATTCACGAGCAGTGGACGCCCAGGGATGCTGTCTGGGCTTTCTGCATCTTGTTGTCTCCATTTGTAAAATGGAAATAATCAGTGTAGCTGTGATTCTTTGGTATAACAGACTCATAAAACACGCTTGGTTATATACAGAGCCTGCCAAAAAAATATATACACACTTCAGAAAAAGAAAAACTTGTATAAATATTTTAATGCTAAATTTATTGAGACATCAAGAGATTAATACAAGTTACCTTTGGCCTCTACAGTTATGAGAGGTGCTCAAAGTGGTGACTGTCAGCTTTCAGACATTTATTAGTGTGGTAAACTGCTGCTTTGGGTAACCTTGGTCACTGAGATTGCTGCACATGCACGTTCAATTTCTTCTCTGATGGTCAGCAGCATATATCTGTGATGTATGACATCCTATAGGTCCCCCATATGAGGATAACACCATCTGTTGAAAAAACATGATACTATTTTTCTATTTTATTGTATTTTCCAAATCCACTTTATTTTAAGGATAAAAAGAAAGAAGAAAGAAGAAAAAGAAAAAAAGTTTCAAAATACATAAAAAAATTTCAAAATACCTAAATAGTAATGGTACATATGTTGCGCATTATCATCCCCAAATCATTCACCATATACTATTTTTCTTAAGTGTGTATACATTTTTTGGGTACACACATACATGGTCACATAGACACATGTGTTTGCACACAAACCAGTTACTTTCTGCCTAATGGAAGCAAGAGGTAGACGTGGAGCAGATTAGCAGAATTATTTGGCATCACTTTTGTGTGCCGATGTAGATGCCCCTCCTCAAGTCATAGCCATGTGATAGCCCAGGGAAGGGGTCGTAATTCTTCTGTGCCAAGGCACAGAGAGGTGACTGGGAGCCATTGTCTTAAACACTTGAGTCTTTCTCTGTTAGCCCTGATTTAAATGCTTGTACAATATTTTTAAATCCTAATTTTAACTACTTAGGAAGATGGAATTTGTTTATGTGGATAACTCAGCAAATTTGTATTGCCTGATGTTGCCAGGAAATGACTGATCTGCCTCATATGTATATGTAAATTGAATTTACCAAATTGAAAACTTATAAAAAATATTAGCAGGAGGTGGGACAAATTGACTTGATAATTTTAAGATTTGTAAAACTTTTGTGATTCGACCTCGTTAATTTGTCCAGTACTCCTAAAATATACTTAAAATGACTCTTAGAGTGTTAGCATCCTTATGTGGTAGAATTTTGATTTAGCAGATCTCGCTATTACTTGATTTTGACTATATTTAAGTTTATATCATGTTGCAGGAAACAAAACTATGTATACCGATACACTGAAATTTTAGCTGCTAATGCTGGCCTCTGTCAAAAATACATGAAGAGAGTCTGTTGTGTTTGTTTTGGCTACAAATCCTTCGAACCATCATAAATGTAGTGATTTCTATTTATCTACTGCTGATCATACTGTGCCTTCAGAGCCTTTGAGATCATGATGAATGTCTCGTAGATTAGTGCTTCATTTCTATTTGTGACAAAGGAATAATACTTCTGGTGTTGGTTTTGGAGTGTTCTTTTAGTTTAAACAGACTAGATAATACTCATTTAACTTATTTTCACTTTTGCCTGTAGTTTCTCTGTACTTCTACCTTATGCTTTTTCCTAGTCATCTTGACTTCAGTGCTTATTTTAAATTACATATAATATAACCCATTGGCTATCGATTTTTAAAACTTGGCATAGAAATAAGTAAATAAAAATACATGGGTCTTCCATAGAAGGCTAAATAAATTCAGTGATCAGGTAATAAAGCATGCTCTTAAACAATTGTTTTATAATTATTTTATAAATGATATATCCTTATCATTTCTGTGTTGGCTGTGACAAGTGATGGCTAAGCATAATTGTCAGCTTGACTGATGGATGAGATGAAAAGGTCATTGGGTTATGTGGGCCCTGTACTCACTGTGGGTTAATCCACTGACGTTCACAGCTGAATGTGCTGTTAGGAGATGGGGCTCACAGTTGGAGGGGGGTCACTAGGGCTGCCTTTGAAGGGTCTGTCTGTCGCTGACCCTGTTGCCCAGCCCAGCTTCCCAACCTCTATAAAGCAATCAGCTTTCTTCTACTACATCCTTTGCCCATGGTGTTCCTGCCTTCGACTCAGCCACCTGTGGCCTGAAACCTTTCAAACTGTGAACTTCAGTAACCCTCTCCTCCTGTACATTGTGTGTGTTGGGTATTTTGTATTAGCTATGAGAAAGCTACTACAGCCATACCTTGCTACTTGAAAACTCGCTGAATCTGGAACTCTGTGTATTTGACATGAAGTTTTATGCTGGTATGTATCACTTGTGTGCATGCTCGAAGTTGTTGGTGTCACTGGCCTGGGGTTGCTACCTTTTCCTGTCAAAACAGTGTATTTGGTACTCACTGTCTTTGGTACTCAGCACACCTCCTGGAATCAATTGATATTATTATTTTTATTTTATTTTATTTTTTTGGCGGCATCAGGGATTGAACTCACAACCTCACGCTTGCCAGGCAGGCGCTTAAGGCCGCTGAGCTAGATCCCCAGCCCTTGTCTTTTTGAGACAGGGTCTCACTATGCCATTCAGGCTGGCCTTGAGCTCACTTTGTAGCCCAGACTGGTCTTGACTCACAACGATCCTCCTGTCTCAGCCTCCCAAGTGCTGGGATTACAGGCGTGTGCCACCAGGCCCAGCTTCAATTGATATTATTAAATCAGTAGTTTTTCAAGTTACTCTACAATTCCCAGGAAACATTGCTGGGTTTTGTGTGGTGTGAGTTTATTCATTTATCACAATTTCTGAAGCATTTATTTTGTGTAAGATAACTTCCCAGGTGTTGGACATACAGTAATGAGCAAGACAGACACAATCTCCTCCATCATGGACCTGACACATAGTGGTTTATGTGACTCCACTAGAAAAATTTTAAAAGCAAACTTTACTTTTAAGAGCAATTTTAGGTTTACACAAAACTGAGTGGAAAGTACAGGGTTTCTCATGTACCTTACCTCCCAAAGAAGCTTATATTTGCATGACATGACCTATTTCTTTTCTTATAGTTGGGTGGAATCAAATACTGTACTTTCCTTTTATGAATCTTCGGCAATGATGTTGGCTCATATAAAATTGAATTGAATTGAAAATCAAGGCCATTGCTGAAGAAGGAAAGTTTTAAAACCTGTAATTTTAGAGTAATGTGTAGAGAGCAAGGGGGTAATGCATACTTTTCCGAACTGACTGAAGGGTTGGATGTGAACAGCTTCCTGCCTCTGAAACACCAGCTTCCCTGAAAGGTCTGAACATCTGGCCTACTTTAGTGGGAAACATAGTTATGAAGATAAGGGATGGGACTTGGATACAAATTTGGGCTTTCTGAGGGGCAGAGAACTGTCGATATTCAGGAGAGCAATCCTGCTGCTCTAGGGAGATTTTAGCTGATACTGAGAGTGAAAAGCTCAAGGATATCTTAGGGGACACGTGTCTTAGCCTATTTTATAATGAAATGTATGGTGATGAGCTGTTATAATCCCACTGACTTAGGGACAATGTAAGTCTTTAATTGTTTCTTCTTCAAAGTAGCATGATTTTTAGTGAAAATTCTATACTTATCTGGAGTAGAATGAGACACAACCAACTAAAAGTCATGCAGTGATTGCTTCCTAAAGCCAAATTGATGCTGAAATTATTTCCTGCTTACCTTTTTGTCTTTTTCTAATGAAACAATGATAGTAGATGGCATGCCTTAATTTTTTAAAAAATTTAATGTTCTTGGTTAGCAAAATTTTGGCACTCATACATAGGACAGAAAGGTGTGTGTGTGTGTGTGTTTTAATGCACACACATATTTTTAAATTTATTTTTTCAATGCTGGGAATTGCACCCAGTGCCTTACTTACTGTAAGCAGTTGCTCTGACAATGAGATATATCCTCAGCACCCAAATATTTTGTTTTTAAATCTTCTGATGATTAATATTACAAAGCCTGGGAACCTTTGCTATAGTTTAAATTTAGTAAATCATCATTGTAAAGTTGTCTGTGTTAGACTATGACTTCTTTGCTATTTCTTAGTGTAGATGTCTCTCCACATGTAAGATTTATGCTCAATACGGCGTAAATGAAGTACAGTTCTTTCTCTGGCCAGAGACTTAAATTGACTTTTTATCCTTCCCATCAGAAATGGGAATACCTCACTTAATTTTAGGGGCACATTCATTGTTACATACCCTGAATGAGGAGGAAGCACCTAAAAAGCCCTTCTCTATATAAAAGCTGCCATTTAGATATTTTATTAGTACTGCTGCTGGTTATTTTAATTGGAAGTATGTTTTATTTGCATCCCGAGGCTGTTCAAGCAGAGATTGTAATTCAGATAAACAAAATAATATCTGATGTTTTGGAACACCCACGCTTGCATCTGGGCATTTGTTCTTAAGGCACTCATTTAGGTTGGCAGAGAAGCTAGGAATAGGAGCAGGAGATGATAATGTGAATATACTAATGGGATTCATTGTGCTACTTCCATAGATGCATAGTGTGGGTCAAATTCAACCTCCCCATTTCCACCTGTGTAGTTTGCAAACTGGTAGCGTTCTTTTGTCATAACTAGTGATTCTTTTTTTTAAGGCAAATACTGAGTCTTGAGAAGACTGATGTTTCCCATTGTGTATATGTTTGTCATAAAGTTCCCAGAATTCTGTGATATGTCATTGATGGTTTCACTGTGACATGGTCGGCATCATTTTTCACAAAGCAAGAAAGTTTACTAGGTAAATTTCTCATTTCTGTATGTGAATGTAAAGTGAAGGGGGGGACTACTTTTTGAAATTCTGACAATGAAACTGTGAACTTCACATCTTCTAATTTTTTTTTTCTTTTCAACTTAGTTTTTTTTCTTTTCAGGTGAACACATGCATTTCTGCTCACTTGAACGTCAAAGTAGTGAGTTTCATTTTCAGAGTGAAGTCTTAATTGATTTTAGACAGCTTTGCTATTCTTCCTTTTCCCTTTTCATTAGTAGTTTTTAGAGTCTGCCAGAGATGAAACAACACTGTAATGTAAGAGGTATATGCATGCTTCTGTTTTTTTCCCCTTACATTTAAACACAGCAGTTGTAAAATGTCATACAAGCTGAAAAAAAAAGTGGAGATTTTTCCGCTTTCATATAGAGCTTTTGTTATACTAAGTTAGTGAATGCTGTCTGAATAACATTATTGAGGAAAGGAAATATACCAGATAGTACTGCCAACTAGTAATTTTGTTTTTGATATATTATTTAAAAAAATAAGAGATACTGTCCCCTTTTGAAAAAATTTTATAATAAAAGGTTTTCAATTTCATTGCTTAAATATAATACAAGAATTAAAGATGTCAGAAATTCAGCATTTTAGGAAATAAGGTCAGGATCTGTATCACCTTATTCTACTTTATCACCCAATGCCCCACGCATCTTTTGTTTTTCTAAGTACCTTGAACGTAGGCACTTACTATGGTTTTAGTATGTCCTTCATGGTTCATGTGTGGGTGCTTAATCCCAGTGCGATGCAATTGAGAGGTGGAACTCTTAACAGGTAACTAATTAGTAATGAAGTCCTTGCCCATGAATGAATTAATGTTGTAAACGTGGGACTGGATAGTGATCCCAGGAGTGCATTCCTGATAAAAGCAAGTTTAATTTCTTGCTCTTGTGCTGTTTTCCCTTCCATCTTGTAGTGGGGTAGCACAAAGGTTTTACATTGCTGTTATTAGGCCAAGACATTTGGAATTCTTTTAGAAATGTTATGGTACTTTTTTTTTTAATGTTCTTGATTTTCTTTTGTTTTTTCTTTTTTTTTTTGAAGTAGCTATAATGAATAAATTGAGTCATAAGATTGAGGTTAAGAATATATGGGATTACAAATCAAGTATAATCATAATGAGAATGACTTTGTAATGATTATACACTGATACTAAAAATGATTAACAAAGGATTTTCAGAAAAGTTTATCTTCTAGGTTAGGTCTGTCTCCTGCCATGGTTTTTCTAATTGTGTGTGTGCATGTGCGTGTGTGTGCGTGTGCATGCATGAAAATGTATGTCTCGGTGTCCTCAAATTAGTCCCTTTGCTTGTCCTGTTTGTTGTTGCCCCAGTGCAGCTGCTGCTGCCTGGCTCGGCTTAACAGCGACTTCCCAACAAAGTTTTCTTCTTTTCTGGCAGACAGGCTAGACCTAATGCCAAAGATGACTTCTCAGACTCTTTTGGTTGGACTAAAATTTCATGCTATGTTTACAAAGATATTGTGATCTTAATTGACTTGTTTTTCTCTTTTCTTATCTGCCGGGGATTTGTATTGTGCTCATTACTTTGGTTTTACCTGCCTATCACTGATGAGAGATCTTCTGGGATGTGTGTTTTATTGATACAGGCCACAGTGCGTCTTTACTGGTGTCATGACTTAGCAGTCGGTTTGTGCCAGTTGTGTGCTGATTACTTAATAATCTGTGATTGACATGTGTGTCAGCTTCTGAATGTGGCTGAAGAGTCCTATTATCAGTGCACGACCATTCTTCCACAGTGGCGTGGCAGATCTGATGAAGCTGTGTCTGACTTAATTACCATTATTAAGTTGAGAAAAGCAGGGGCTCATAAGAATCTACTCAATTATTTCATGTAGCCTTATGTTAAAGAGGGAATAAGGTAGTTGGAAATTATTGTCAGTATATTTCAGTTCTCTAGGAAACTTACAACCACAGTTCCTAGAACCTAAAAGTACTTGTGAAGAGATTTATCAAGTTCAACAAATATTGATTCAGGTTTATTTACAGCAAAGATACCTTTCTGAGAATTTTAATTTTTTCTTACTTGCTTTTTTCTAAATGTTTGACTTCATATATTAGAATATACTTTGCAGACATTAGTTTCTCCGTAACACTGCCCTCCTCCCTTATTAAAATGAAATCTAAGCCAAACCCCTCAAGGTTGAGTCTTTTGTAATTGCCAGGGAAAATCCTGTATTCAGCATTAGTCCAGTGTAGCATTTGGTGGGGTCTAATCAAAACCCTGAACTTCTAAACAACTGTGTTAATTATATTACCTATTATTTAACATAGAGCTCTTTTCAAATGTTTCCACATGCCTACTCCTCCACCAAAGAGGGTTAGCCAAGTGTCTGATGGCTTCTTTACAACATCAGTATATTCAAGTTTAGCTAGTTCATAGCAAACTTTAAAAAAATTGTTTTTAGTATTTGTTTTGTGGTTACCATAACTCCATTATTTTTACCCACAAAACCAATGCAGTGACAAACTTGAAAATCCACCAAGTGTTGAATTTGTAACAAGTGTTGACTCTGTAGTACTTGCAACAAATTCCCCTTGAAATTTGCTGTTTTATCTTTGCAGTAATCTCTCCCAAATGTTTTTTTTAACATTTCACCATTTGTATGCAGCTATATTTTTAAAAATTCATAATGCTTCTGTACAGTTCACTGTGGATGCCAGATTTATCTTATCTGCATAATTCTCGATTTCCTGTGCTCCAGAAGCAGGAAGAAAAGTCTGTTGGAGAGTGGAGCAGAACATTTGACTTGTCCTTTTTAAAAACCACACGGATATGGAGTAGAGCCTAACTCAGCTCTCGGACCCTTCTCTTTAAGTGTGTAATTAGGACCACATTGGTGCCTGGTGCAGCTGGTAGCCCCTTGCTGTTGCCTTTTTCTGCTGTGACCCTTGATCCCTGTGACCTTTCCTGGGGTTAGTCCAAGTCCCTTTTCATTGTGTTGGTGCTGAAGTAGCTCATGTGGAGTTGATTATTTCTTTGCTCATTTGGCCTTTTTGGTGCCATAACTCCAAGTCACTTCCATTTTTTTCTGTCCATTTTTGGCTGTCTGGAGTGAAAGGAAACGTTCTTGCAGGCAGCAGGATCATTTGTATGCTTGGCTGACTCCACTGAGAAGTGGGGGAAGGGCTGTGAAGTCTACCGTGCCACCCCTTTAAAAGGCTGATCTGAACGATGCTGCTGCAGTCATTAATAAGTACTCATTACATGGGTACTGTTGGCATTTCAGATTGGGAGGGCCTCTCTCTGGTAAGAAGGTCCTGCCAGTTACTGCCAGTGGATGTGGGTGTTTGAGACCATTTCTCCTTTTATAGGATTCTTCTGTTTCTCCTCCTGACACGGTTATGTGACAGGTCAAAGAATTCATCATTGTTAGTTGCACATGACTGCTTTAAGAGATTCTTTAGTTTTTAAAAGAACCCACGTACCCTCCAGAGAATAACGTGTTATTAGTGTATTTGTTGCAGTTAATGATAGCACTTTCCATGCTGCTCTTTTCCTTGCCCCCCCGCCCCATTCTCTGGTAAAATCCCTGAAGGATGTTTGCCAGCTGTTCCTCTCATTTTGGGAGATCCTATTGGACAGCATGAAGACTGTCAGTGATCAGAGCTCTTAGTAATCAAGAAGTGAACAGCTTCAAGCTAAGCCTGATTACCCTGGACCTATAGTACCTTTGGAAGGTGTGTCAGTGTGAAATTTAATGATGTTTCAGAAGTCATTTTTAAAAAGTCCTAAGGGGTTGACGGCATCCATGGAATATCACTTCCTATCTTCTCCTTTTTGTTTTTAAGTTTTTTCACTAATACTATGATAGTGTGATTAATTTTAAGGGGTTCCAAACTTTCAGAATTGGCATTTTAAAAAATTCAGCTGGAGGCTTTCTCCTCCATTTGAGTCAACAGTTATTCTTGTCTACTGTTGATTCCCAAGTTTCCATCAATGCTCCCCCCAAAAATCTGTTAAGAATTTCAGTTCTCTTTCTGTTGACCTGCCCTGGAGTTTCACTTATATCCACCTGAACCCATGCTCTCCATCTCTTCAGATACATGCTTCTGTTCCCTCCATACTTTGCAAACAGCAACCAGAAAAGACCCTGCTACTTCTCAGGTGTCTCCTATTTTGGTAAATGTACATCATGTAGTCACCAGTCCAAGTCAGAAATCTGGACTGCAGCCTCATCAAGGCAGTGGGGAAATAAAGGGACATGTGACTAGGTTCCAACCTATCAATTCTATTTCTTGAATTTTTAATATATGTCCATGTCTTAAATGTTAAAAAAAAGATCTAGGTGTATTTTATGATATTTCTCTAGCACAGATCCTCAGTTACCTATCATGATAGTCGTCAGACATTTCCCATACTGCAGGGTGTAGGTCGGAGCTTGTCATTGCCTGAAGAAAAGCCTTGCGCTCCGTCAGGATGAAAGCCTAACGCCATAACATGACTTACATTGTCCTTCGTGCTCTCGTTTCTGTCCACCCGTGCAACCTCGCCTCTCATGACATGTTATCCTCCTATTCTTACTTTCTTCTCCAGACCATGCTCTCTTGCTCTCTCTAGCTCTGATTTTGCAAATTGTTCTTCAGTTTGGAATCCTTCCCTTTTGCACTTCTTTTCCTCATCTCATTCCTTAAATGTATTCATCTGATTTCACCTAATCATTGTTTCCTTGGAGAAGTTTTCACCTCCCAAGTCTAGGTGAAGTGAGCTTTCCATTTTTCCTGTAGCAACTGCACGTGTATTCTTGGCTCACCCAATCCCTCCCTCACGTAACTGCTTTATTCTCTGAAAACCTTTGTTTCCTAAAAAGTTTGCCTTTTAGTGAAAACAATGTTTGTTGATTTTGGTGGAAAAAATCATGACATCCTCCATCCCAACCTGGGATAGCCAGTTTTCACAGAAAGAAAAGTACATTGGTTGTACAATGAAAATAGATTTGTAGAGTGATACTTTGAAAGTCAGTTAAAAAGTTTGTTCTAAATAAAACACACTGGGTTGATTATGCCAAAGGAGGAGAAGACTTGAGGGTGGTAGCTTGTGAAGGGGGAATTGTGAGGAAGTTCATTGAAAGTAGTTGGATAATGAGGACATGGACTTATAAGTAGGAAGTCTTTTAAGGCTCTTCATTGTCCTGCCTTCAAACTGCACTTAAAGTTATAGCAGAGGACATCTTACAGCAAAGTGAATGCTGAACATGAGGAAACGTCATGACCCGTTGAAATGGTGCTTGTCACTGCAGACAAATGAGGAGCAAAAAGTCACTGTCCTCACAGGGCTTTTGTCCACAAAAGCACCCTGTTTGGGTGCCATTCATACATAACATGCCATCTAGTCTTTTCTATATGATGCTTTCCAGCTAAAAATCATGGTGTCCAATCAAGTGGTGAGTTCATCTTGGAAACTGTAATAGCCAAGCACTCCTTTTAAGAGTGTTTTTCTTGAGTTTCTGATTAGTAGTTTGTTACACTGAATAAAAAGAAACTAAGTAACTTTTCAACAACCACTGTGGCAAAAAGTTGCTATCAGTAGGGGAATCAAATACATAATACTCTTAAAAAAAAAAAAACCACTGAAGTAGCTGGAATTCAGTCACATACAACTTTGTCTTACTATCAAAGTTTTTACCATTCAGAATATTTAAATAATATAGTTAAGAAGCTAACATTTCCTACACAAATTAAAAAAAAAGTATACTTTCAATCAATTCATCCCAAATATACGATATCTACTTGGGGCGAGATCCTGTGAGCAATACAAAGATAGGGATGGCGTAATTCCATCCCTGTGTTAGATCAAAGTCTGTATGGTAGTGGCTTCTGCACTGGCCACCTTCTGTCACCTGATTGTAAGTCCCATGCAGGCAGATTCCATGTCTCATCTGTCCATGGGTCCCAGCGTAGCACAGTGCCTGACATGTAGTAGGCATGCATGGAGAATCTGTTGAATAAAAGATGAATGCCTGTGGCTTGAACTCTTAACACTTTTTCTCTCTCATTGTACTTACAACTTTTTTCTTCGTTCTGCACTTAGGTTCATGCCCTCTTTTGTGTTGAGCTGCAGTTTCCTTCAGTACAGGAATTACGCCATCCCTATCTTTGTACTACTCACAGGATCTTGCCTCAAGTAGATGTCTTTTATTTGGGATGAACTGATTGAAAGAATATATATATATATATATATTTTTTTTAAAGTTTGTGTAGGAAATGTTAGCTTCTTAGCTATATTATTTAAATATTCTGAATGGGAAAAAACTTTGATAATAAGACAAAGTTGCATGTGATTGAATTTCAGGTAGTTCAGTGTTTTTTTTTTTTTTAAGTGTATTGTGTATTTGATTCTCCTACTGAAACTGTATAGAATTAATCTTGATCATACCTAACCAAGAATTTTTATGTTTTAGTTTTTCTTTTAAGTTGCTAACAAACTCGTTTTTCCTCATCAGTTGATAAATAGATGTTTCGAAATAGTTTGAAAACAGGGATAAATCTTATTTTGAAAGAAGGAAATTGCCATGTTTCACACAGAGTAAAATTCTTTGAAAAAGGAAACAAACAATTTTTTTTTTAATTTTTGAAGAGCTATCCTGATCCTGAAGCCAAGTTTTTGTTCACAAACTAATGATAGTTATTCCTTAAACTTGGAGGAGGGAAGGGCAAACCGTATAACATGCGCGTCTGGGGAGGGGGATAATTCAAAGACAGCCTTGATCGTCCGTAGGAGAGCAGAGGCAATGCTTCAAAAACAAAGTAATCAAATCTAAAAATTCAGGAAGGACTTTTCCCAAGGGATTATTCTGGCAGTGTGTTGAAGAGGGGTTATAAAAGCAGTAAGTTCACAACCTGAACAATAAGTTAAGCAAACGTTGGGGAAGTATTTCCTTTCTTATTCTAAGATGAGGCATACCTTTAGCCTCCCTTCACCAGCAGAAATGCTGCTGAGCTTGGATGGCATATAAAGTGCGGTTTGTTATCCTGACAAATTGCCTTCTATGTGGATGGGAGGGAAGGGCTTAAAGCTCCAACTTAGGAAATACCAGCTCTTCTTGGTGACCTCAAGATTCAAACAGAGCAGCACTCTGCCAGATGCGATGGGGGAATGCTCCAAAGATTTCTACAGCACGGAGGAAAGACATGTCTTCATTTGGAGGTTTAATGGGGCACGACATTATACTTTTTTTTTTTTCTTTAACTTTACAGTCTTTTTTTCCTGGAGAGACTTTACTACTGGGGCTTTCCCGAGAGCAAAGTGACTAGTGAACATTTCCTCAGACACTTAAATCAGCCACTCAGAACCATAGTGGAAAAGATGGACTGGTGTTGGCTATGGACCTCATCTAGGGATATGAAGGGGGCGGAAGGACTGTCCTAGGGTTATGCCAGTTCATCCTGAGACCAGCGAGTTAATTAAGCCTTAACTGTTAGGTTTTTCACATATGAATTTGAACTCAATTTAAAATTCTACCCCTTGAGTATTTTAGTACCTCTCCAAGTTAGGGAAGTAGAAGTATGTATGTTACATGGATAAGAAGAGCAATAGGGATGTAAGAATACAGTCTCCAACTGAATGGCACTCTTTGAATGCCAGCATATTTTCATGTAAAGAATCAGAAATTTTTGCATGCAAATGTATTTTTAGAGAAATAGACGTTACAAATTAAAACCACTGTGCCTTTATTCTACTTTGTAAATAATTTGAGGGAAAGCATAAATTTTCTGTCTGGTGTATTTTGTTAGTGGAAGGTCAGATATGGACAAGGTTTGATAAATGTGGCCTGCAATCTCCATGCCTTTCATTCTTTTGCAGTTGGTTTGATGTAAGTTTAGAATATTGGTAAAATAAATTCTTAATAGATTAGACGGTAAATGTTGCTTTGTGCCTTATCAAGCATTTTAATTAATAGCTCAGAGTCATTCCACTGTTTCCTTACTTTGGTCTAAGTACTGATACAACATACTGATGGGGGAGGAGTTACCATCATGTGCTTGTTGGGGGTAGGGTTGTACACTGGTGTCATCATCTTAGAAAATAGCTTAATAATGTATTAGGAGCCTTAAAGTGTTTGTATTCTTTGACCCAGTACTTCCACTTCTAAAAACCTAAGGGTATAATTAGAAGCGGCTTAAGATTTATGGACAGTGATCTTAATGGCAACATCATCTATAATAGCAAACGTACACACATGTTAAAAAGTAGTCTAAGGATAAAAAGGGGATGATTAAGTAGATTAAAATCCATCCATCCAATAATCTGAGTTTCTGCAACTGTTTCAAATAATAGCTATAAGTCTACAAGCCATACCACCCTGAATGTGCCTGATCCCGTCTCAGAAGCTAAGCAGCCTCGGTCCTGGTTTGTACTTGGATGGGAGATAGATAACGGCCATGAGGGATCATTAGATAACAAATGATTAAAAGGATTTAAAACTATTACAGGTTGTGATCTCAGTTGTGTAAATATATATGTGCATGATAAGGATTAGAAGTGCATCAAAGATTGATGTGTTATCTGTATGTTTGCATTACTTTGTTTTTTATACATTTATGTATTTTCCACATTATAAATTATAAGTTTTTTTTAATCAGTGGATAGTTTTAGAAACTTTCCGTTAACAAGTTTCTACTTTAAAAATATTCATTGTTAAATATATGGGAAAAAAGTCTTGAGTATTTTGTTTAAACCAATACCAGGCATTGTGTTAACAGCACTGGGTGTTTTTAAGAGGTTCCAAGTGAGAGAAACGCTGAAGTTTAAAAAATGACATACGATTTCAATCCAGATTCTGTTCTGATATGACTTGCATCAGAATCCTGTTTTTAATGAGAATATTTGAATCTTGCATGTTCTAGAACAGAGGTCAAACAGCCTTTGGCACAGGGTGTCCCAAGTGACTTGTGAAGTGTCGTGGGCTGGTGCACTCTTCTCCTGGGCCTTTTCTCTGTGGGTGCTATTTTCAGATAGGGTGAGAGGAGGATGGGCGAACAACTATATTGAGGAATCGAGGGCTGTTGTCTCTTGAAGGTAAATTTTTACAGATGAGAGAGATGATATGCATGTTCAGTCCACTGTCCTGTGTGTAAAATGGTAAGACTCTGGTTTAATTGTGGTAAACTTGGCTAAACAAAATTAATTGTTCATGTGCCAGAGCAGTGCAGGGGAAATTATGTATAATATATATTTGGTTTTATAATAACTTACTAGCCAAATAGCAAAGACACTGATCTCATGAAGCAGTTTCTTTTGTGATTTAGTACTTTTGAAAATGACACAGCATCGAGTGATCTTCCAGTGGTGCTAATGGGTGTGCTCGGACTTGTGCATGTCTTATCTTCTCTCTGGTCAGTGAGGTTGCACCTGTGGGTCTGGTGGCAACTGGTGAGTATAATTTCAAGCCATCCAACCTGTGTCACAACAGACTCCTAACCCCTTACTGTCACTGTCAAGTGCTCTAGAAAACTGGACAAGCTTGCCTTGGATAAATATAAGCCGATTCAAATATTTAGTGAACACCGTTTATGACCGTAGATTCTTTCCAGCTTCCAAAATCATCTGGGAATATGCAACCAGCAGAGACAGATTTAACAAAGGAGATTCCTGGGTGATGATATTTAGGTAGCAACCGTGAGCAATGAAACTTGAAAGTGGCTCATGTGCTAGGATTAAAGTTGCCTCTGAGGTTTGTTTCACTGCTTTCTAATAAAGATTGAGCAACAAGTGGAAACAACCCCCCCCCCGTCTTCATTCTCTCAGGGAAGTTATCTCCTGTTAACAAATTATTTGAGTGTTTACATTGCCTTGACTGCTTACCAGCAGTGTGTGTTGATTCTTACCCTTGAACAAATGAGAGTTCAAATAAATCAAATGAGTTTGCCACAGCTAGGACCTTCTGTTGAGTGGTACCAATTCGTACGTCCTTTCCTGCTTTTTAAAGGAGGGCAGCACCAAGAAATGAGGAAGGCAGTCCGTGACCTGATGTGAATGAACTATAGAGACTTGAGTTTGCAACTTAGGTTTTGCTGTACCTGGCACAGAGAACAGGAGATACCGTTTGACTTAATAGGAGTTATATGTAAGGTGTCTTGCTTTGTTGCTAATCAGTTTTCATCCAGGGTTAAGATTAATCTTTCTTTGTATAATGAGTGTGCAGGTAAAATTTTCATTTCTCCAATATCACTAATATAGCACAGTTGTTACATGTGAACCATAGTCATAGGTCCTTTGTCCAGCCGTTGCCAAGTAGCAAAATGGGGCAGAATTTGCAGAAATAATAACATGGTCTAGCATAACGCCTGGCATATGGCAAGCATTTAATGTACTTTTGCTTATTTTTAAAATTATACACATGAATGAGTAAATGAATGAGGAATTAAAAATATAGCTAAAAATACACTAAATTCAGGTGAGATGGTGGTTTTCATTAACTACTACTCTTTAACATACATCTTGGAAATGCATTATAGTAACGTATTCCCTTCATTTTAAGAAACATTTATGGAGTGTTTACTTTCTTAAAACCAAGAATTAGAATTTTTACAATGTTGAATATGATGTCATTCTTGCCTTCAAAGAGGACATAGCTTTGTGACCAGACAAGTTCTACAAGGTATAGTAGTAGACATGTGTCCAAATCACAGAGAGAAACAAATCTTAGCTATGTTTCAAGGATGCATGGAGGTTTTTAATTTTACTAATTTTATTTATCTTGTTCATTTGTCCACCTCTTCCTCTAGACTATAAGGTATAAGCTTTTGCTTGTTATTTTTACTTATGCAGTAAAAATTGCTTTGTCCCAGCTCCTGAGAGAGTACTTTGAGATCCTCCTTCTTCAGCCTTCTGAATAGCTGGGATTATCGACATGTGCCACTATACCTGGATGAGTGTACCTAGCATGTAGTAAATACTTAATATTTGTCACATGAATAA
>RJWT010024123.1:0-16577 GCA_004365215.1 Cuniculus paca | reverse complement strand
CATTCAGACCTGGCCCAATTCCTCTGCACCGGGCTCTGCTGGGACAACTCCTTTCCAGCCACTCGACACAGCCTTCAGGGGCCTCAGAAAGCAGGGACGGCCAGCTGCTGGCCAGAATCCAAACTGCTGGCTAAGCTTTGGCTCTCATCCAAAGGAACCCACTCCCTTTACACCAGCCTGACGAACATCACCCAGGACACAGCTGGTAAAAGGTGGGTGATGCACCCCACAGGGATCCTGGGGCCCAGCTGCCACCAGGTCTCCTGTGCTGAGAGCAGCTGGCACAAAAGGGACTTGTCTTACCTGCAGGGAGCTGCCCTCTCCTAGTGTGGACATGGAAAATATAGTTGCTCGCCAGACATCCAGGAGGGCTCTGGTATCCCCTGCCCAGTGCTGACAGTAGCTAGATGTCGTTCATGAGCCACAGGCCGAGAAGCCATATGCAGGCGCGGTGATACATGCCTGACCAGGGTTTCCGGTCATCTAGAGAAGCTGCCTGGAACAATGGAATAACGGAGGAAGACGGGGAAGCACAGCGGCCCTGCCCTGCGGCTAGGAGACGGCCCTCTGTGGTGCTCACTCAAAAAGCCCTTTGAGGCCAATCCCATTATTCTTCAACCACATGACCCTCCCATGTGTCTCCTTGCCCCAAAGGTATTTGGTGACTCCCGGGATCCAGTGCCACCTCCCTCCTTAGACTTTTAGACCCATTTCCAACATTGTTGAGACTTCTTTCCTCTTACCCAGAGCTCTCCGCTGAATGTATACTTTCAATTTTCTGCCCTGTGATTTCCATGTAAAATGTCTTTCCTCTGGCAAGTTTAAGCTCATTAGAAGCAGATATGGTATTTGTATAATTTTCAAGAACCTAGTATTGCTCCATGCATATTAGAGAGAACTGTTTGACGTTATCATGCACAATCATTAAGTTTTTTTTTTTTCTTTTCAATACTGGGGATTGAATCCAGGGACACTCTACCACTGAGCTACATCCAAGCCCTTTTTATTTTATTTATTTTTTCTTTTTTTCTTTTTTATTTTGAGACAGGGTCTCACTATGTAGTTCAGGCTACTCAACCTTGAACTCCCTGAACTGGAGTTCAGGGATCCTCCTGCCTCAGCCTCTCCATGCTAGGGTTTAAGGCATGCGTCACCCTCACCTTCTGGCAAGATTAACCTTAATGATAGGCTTCCTATTTAAATAAATGATTCTTCCTGGGAAGCATAATAGTAGTTAATATGGCATGGTGCTGGACTAAATACTTGTCTTTTTCAGAAAAGTGATGCCTGGCAACTTCTATTTTCAATCCATGGTATTGAAAAAAATCCAGTGAATGGGATTACCACAAGGTGGCAGAAGGATATTGCTCTTCAACCAAACTTTCTCGGTGAATTCTCCTCCAACACATAATTGGCCCACCCACTAAGCTGTGCTGGGAACACAGCTGTGTCCCAGAGGAAAGCAGAGCAGGAGCCCATCGGACTCACAGGGCATCCCATGTGTGCCAGTCTCTGCCCAGGAGCTGATGGGTCTCCTGCAGAAGAACCGAATGCAGCCTGCCCAGGGGATCAAGGGTCACTGGGTCCCGGCAGTCTGAGACCTGGTTGGGTGTCTCGGATGCCAGGGTGCCCAGCGTAGCTCCCCCTCGGCCTCAGGTGCCTCCTCCCAGGCCGCAGGGATGCCCACATGTTGACAAGGGTTTCCCTGCATTGCCCTCTCCCTGGGAGTACGTGGGTCTGCGGCTCCTCGAAGATCAGGAAAGACAGCAAAGGAGCCCATGCTTGGCTCTGGAGGTATGTTCTGGAAGGGTTCATTCAGAGGAGCAGCGAGACTTTCTCCCCACACATTTTCTCCCCAAGAGCAACCAAGAGCCCCAGACCTCTCTCAGGACCCCAGCCACGGGTGAGCAGGGATGGAGCAAAAGAAAGTCAGCGGAGGCCTGTGCCACCTTCCCTCGACAGAGCCAGGCAAAAAGGCAAGCAGCATCCCAAGTCCAGCACTGTGGAGTAAATGGCGTTTACTGAAGACTCGCTGTGCCCCCAGCACTAAGTACCTACTCATTTAATTTGCTTGACAACTCTGTGAGTTAAACTATTTTAATCCCTGTTGTCTTCAGATATGACAGTGACAGAGGGGGTTCTTATTCAGAGCCCACACCTCTGACTCCTGTGCACGAAGAGCTTGAGGTCACCCAGTGTTGACTCAACTGTGGGCTGCACACATGGGCAACAATAGCTTGTCCAGAGCTCTGACATCTGAGGAGCCCCCAGCCCACAGGCTAGGACCCCAGTAAACATGATGTGCAGAGGCACCCTCGCCCCAGTGTGGTGCATGTAACCCTCCCGACCTGGGGTTTACCCTGACGAAAGGTGCCCAGCAAACTGATTCCTATGCTCCAGGGGGTTAGTGGTGCCAAGTAGAAATTCAATTCAGTACCATGAAAATAAAGGAAAACATCACTGTCTTGCACTTCTGACTTGGTGGCCTGAGAGTCATTCCCTGGAGAATAAAGAAAAGGAAGATAATGGTACATGACTGTAATCCCAGCACTCTGGGAAGATGAGACAGGAGGATCACAAGTTTGAGGTCAGTTTGGGCTACTTAGCAACTTAGTGAGACCCTGTGTCAAAATAAAACAATAAAATTTTTTAAAGGGCAAAGGATGTGGATCAGTGCAAAGGCCCCAGTACAAGAAGAAAGGAAAAAAAGTTGGGGAAGGAGGGGGAAAAAAGGAAAGGAAAGCAAAAGCGGAGCAAAGCCAGGCACTCTGCAGTACCATCGCGGGTCCCTCCGCAGAGCCGTGAGGGGCTGGCATCTCCCTGCACTGACCTCGAAATCACCAGCGCTAGTGGGTGGTGGAGCCAGGACTCGACCGGATTTGTCTGGTCAGAAACGGCCTGAAACCCCACCCACCCACGACGTGGAGTCTCCGAGAGCCACCTGTCGCTGCCTGCCTCTGCCCCTGCCTCTCCCACGGCTCACACTCACCTCTCCTTGGCCCGGAGAGCCGCACCCTTTTGTGGGCAGCGTTTGGGCTCCACCTTATCTTTGATTTTGGTAGACTTTTGTTGAAAATCTCTTGGCGGCGGTTCCATGAAGGAATTTTAAAAATTTAACTTAAAAGCCTTATTGAAGTATCGTTAGCATGCAATAAATTATTTGTTGGGTCCAATAAAATATCCACTTAAAGCAGATAACTTGTTATATTTGGATATATGCATACACCAGGAAATTTCAGCAAAACCACGACAATGAGTGTTATCTAACCCCCCCGACATTTCCCTTGTGTCTCTCCTTGTTATCCTTTGCTGCTCTCCCCCAAGCAGCTACTGATCTTTCTGTCACTAGTGATACGTTTGCATTTCCTAGAGTTTAATATAAATGCAATCACACAGTATGTTCTTTTGGGGGTCTGGGTTGTTTCACTTGGCATAATCATCTTGAGATTCCTCCATAATGTTACATGTATCAGCAGTTCATTTTCATGGCTGAATAATATTCACTGTATGCCTATTTCACAGTTTATCCACTTCCCTGTCTTTGGACATGTGTCTTCTTTGCGTTAATATCTAAAATTGAAGTGGGCGGAGCCTATGGTAGGTATATGTCCAAGATACTGATTTTTTGTTTGCATGTTTGTCTTTTTGGGACAAGGTCTAACTATGCAATTCAGGATGACCTTGAACTCACTTTTGTAGCCCAGGCTGGTCTCGAATTTGCAAGGGTCCTCCTGCCTCAGCCTCCCAGGAACTGGGATTACCGGTGTGCACCACCATGCTCGGCTCCAAAATACTATTAAGTTACTCTCAAAAATGGTTGACACATAGCCGGGCATGGTGGCTCACACCTGTAATCCTAGCATTTGGGAAGCTGATGCAGGAGGATCCCAAATTCAAACTAGGCCTGGCTTAGCAACTTAGTGAAAACCTGTCTCAAAATTTAAAAAATGGGGGGAGGATGGGGATGTGTAGCTCAAATATGAAAGCCCTGGGTTCAATCCCCAGTAGACCCCCTCCCCAAATTCAATTTCGTTGTTGAGTTTTGAGAGTTCTTTGTTATGGATACAATGCCAACCAAATGGCCTCCCGAGGCCACGCCCAGGGACAGGAAGCAGCGCCCTCTTGTGGTAACAAACCCTCTCGGTGTCCCTGGCTCTTGCCACCGAACTGCACTTGCTAGATGCTCCTGAAAAGATCTGCAAATAAGGAGGCTGCACTTAATCATCGAATTAAGAATATTAATGAATTTGTTGTAAATCCCCACCCCAATTTAGGTTGTTTTCTGTTGGTGTAACAGAATACTTGCAACTGGATGATTTATATGGGGAAAAAGTTTAGAGCCAGGCATGGTGGTGCATGTCTACAATCACAGCGCTCTGAGAGATGAGGTGGGAGGATGGAGAGTTTGAGCACAGCCTGGGTGATTTAGCCACTTAGCAAGACCTTTATACACACAAAAAATGAATAAATAATTTCGTTCGTTTGTTTGTTTAAAGAACTGGGAACCAGCCGGGAGTTAGTGGCGCACTCCTGTAATCCCAGCACTCGGGAGGCTGAGGGAGGAGGACCCTTGCGAGCTCGAGACCAGCCTGGGCTACAAAGTGAGCCCAAGGTCAGCCTGAACTGCACAGTGAGACCCTGTCTCAAAAAGACAAAAAAAAAGAAAAGAAAAAGAAAAAAAAAGAAAGAAAGAAAGAGAGAGAGAGAGAGGAAAAAAAAAGAAAAGAAACGAAAAAGAACTGGGAACCAGGCATGGTGGCACACCCTAGAATCCCAGCATTTAGGAGGCTGAAGTAGGAGGATCGCCATGAATTCAAGGCCGACCTGGATTACATAGTGAACTCAAATCCAGTCTGAACTATATAGCAAGACCCTGCATCAGAAAACAACACAAAAAATTTTTTTAAATAAAAAAGGACCAGGGATGTACCTACCCTGCACTGAAGGAAAAAAAGCTGATTTAGCTCATAGTAGTGGAAGTCCAAAACTGGGGAGCTGTATCTAGTTAGGGCCTCACGGAGCATCAGAACAAGGCAGAAAAGTGGAGAGTGACTTGGCATGTATGAAAGAGGCAATGCATGAAGGATGGGCTTGCTCTGTGCCTACCCTCCTCCCTCCCTGTCTCAGGATTAACCCTCCCAACCAGCGCCACCTGCCAGCACCTCACACGGCCGAACGGATTTGAGTATGAGTTTGGTGGGACACACTATACTCATGCTGAAGCACCCCGATCCCTCCGCTTTGAGGGTTGTGAGGCCAGAAACGAAGTCAAACTGCCAGATGTGATGGCAAAGGCTTGTACGCCTGCACTCAGGAGGCTGAAGCAGGAGGATCATCCTGAGTTCAAGGTCAGTCTGGACTATACGGTGAGACCCTGTCTCAGAAAAATATAGAAGGTGCCTTTGTCTCCTTTTGTGACCAGAGCCTGGTGTCAATGGAATGTTAGTGCCTGGAAAGACTTGGATAAAGGTTAGGGAAGTGAGGTCCATGGAACCTTCTGAACAATCATTCCATTTGCTTGTAAGCAAATCTATTCTACTCTAAACTAAATTAAATTTATTCAACAATTTTTTTTTTGGTACTGGGGATCGAACTCATGACCTCATGCTTGCCAAGCAGGCGCTTATGCCACTGAGCTAAATCCCTGGCAGCTAAATTATTTTATTTTATTTTATTTTATTTATTTATTGAGACAGGATCTTGCCTTATAGTTCAGGCTGATCTTGCACTCACAGTAATCCTCCTGCCTGGGATTAGAAGTGTGTGCCCCCACACCCAGATCACTAAATTTACTCTATATAAAGTTTTCATTTGTTGTTTTTTTGCATACTGGGGGTTGGACCCAGGGCCTTTGTACTGAGCTACAAACAGTTTCTGCCCTTTTCCATTTTTCATTTTGAGACAGAGTGTAAGTTGCCCACGCTGGATCCAAAGTTGCGATTCTCCTGCCTCAGCCTCCCAGAATGCTAAGATTATTATGGACAGCTAAATTAGATAGAAATTAATATATAGTCAGAGGGGGACTGGGTCTGCAAGGAAGCCAGCACAAGAGAAAAATAGAAACATCAGAATTGTGGCTGGAGGCACATCTGAAGAGAGCAGACCTCAAGATAGAGATGCAGGGGTCAGATAAACAGTGATTTGAGATTACACAGTAATGAGCACCGCCTGGTCCAGTGAGTCCAGACAGGCGTCAGATGCCCAGGTGGATGGGTGCCCAGAGCCTGTGGACCTGTCCCTTCCAAATATGCCTTTGTCCTTTCTCTGTACCCTTGCTACATGCCTCACTTCCTCACTGGCGCAATACGAGCTACCCAACTATACTTGTAATTCTATAGGTGACCGTAATTTGATGCACATTGTACCCAGGTTGTGACTTTACTGCATAAATTACCTCTGACAAAGGCCCTCTGTGGCTACCCATTCAGAACCCGTCCTAGAAATCCAGAAGCCATTCTTCCTCTCTTCATTTCCAATAAAATTCTCCTAACTTCCTCCTTCGGTTCATGACTTTCTTCCTGGATGTTGTGAGACCACAAACTCTGCACGTTTGACATCTAACAGCTTGGGAGCTATACTTCTTCTCTGTCTAGATTACAGGCTCGTACCACCATCGCCATCTTAAATTTACTACGTTCTAAAAAGCAACATCCACTTTGCTTATTTTCCCAACCGAGAAATGACCCCTAGCCTCCATTCTTCCAGATGCTCGGATTTGGTGGGTTCTCTTTCTCTTCAAACTGTAAAATGACCTTAGATAGCTCCGCAGGAGGAGTAAGTGTTTTGACTTCTCCACCCTGGCCCTTCCAAGGGCAAACCTTCTTCCAGCTTGTCCTCCTCCTCCCAAGCCTAGTCAGAGATAAGAAAATGGATATTGAAAGTTTCTTCCTAGGAGAGGGTAGAGGTGCTCAAGGCTTTTTATTTTTTTGACACAGAGTCTCTCTGTGTTCAGGTTGGCCTAGAACTCCTGATAATCCTCCTGCCTCAGCCTCCTAAGTACTGACATCACAGGCATGTGCCACCACCCCCAGCTACTATTCTCCGAGTGCCACATTCCCTTGGGGAAGTACTGCCTGACGTGGCCCCCCTGCCTTGTGCCAGATGGGGTGCTCTGGTGTCACTGGCTCATGGTTGGTTCTGGGTGACCGTCCATCTCTGGGTGCAGTGACTTTCAGCTTGGGCAGAAGGTCAGCACAAGCCCAGTTTTAAATCACAGTGGTCGATAGCCTCCGATTAGACAGCAGGCGGCCGGGCAGCTGCCCTGGGACTGTCCTGGGAGTGACAGGGTGCACAGGAGAGCTCCAGGCGCCGCAGTGCATGAGCTATGGACTCCATTGGCCTGTGGTGGGCAGCGCTGTTCAGACTTGATGTCTGGGTCAGAGAGAGTCTTGGAATCCCGGCACTCCGGGCTGTGTAGCTGCCAATGCTACCCGGAGGAGCGGAGAGTATTACAGACAGCTAAATTAGATAGAAATTAATAGGCAGTCAGACAGGGGTAGGCCCTCAGGAAGTCAGGGCAGAAGATGAGAACACATCAAAACTGTGGCTGGAGACGCATCTGAAGAAGATTAAAGTCTCACAATGTCCAGATTTACAGGCTCCCCTAGGGATAAGGACATTCGAGATTATTAGTACCAGCCTTTCGAGATTTCCTATATAAATAAACCGCTATCTCTTTTGGGGTGGGCCATCCTCTCCCACCCACTAAGACTAAGGGTAGTACTAAGGCTATAGATTATCGACCAACGTGGATGATGTCATCCACATGCCCTTGCTACTATTGGATCAGTATTAGCTAAGCAGTTATACTTGTAATCTTATTGGTTGATTATAATTTGACCTATGTTGTACCCACCAATAAATCTGTCTACTTTTAACCTCCATCATTCCTTAGAATTCAGTCTTTGATTTCGGGGAACTTGAACACAGTGTATCTGACATCTGGCAGGTTGGGAATTACATTTTTCCCTGTACTAAGAGGCCATGTGAGGGTCTTTCCTTGGAGAGGTTTGACTCTCAGGACACCAGGGACAGACCGAAGCTCCAGAGCCTATCCGGCCCAGGAGCCAAATGCAGAACTGGAGCACGCCAAACCTGACCCAGCCTTTTCCTCCCTGCAGGGACGGGGCAGGCAACTCCTTCCACCAGTCCCCTCCATCATGGTACAGCGACAACTGGTAGGCTGTGACCGGTACAGGGACTACTCTGGTGGCAGTGTAGCCTGGTGGTCACCTTTACTGCTGGCTGGCACAATGTAGAAATAAGGACCTAGCTGCACATGCCTAGACTTCCTGCCTTTAGAGACACTAAGATAACGAGAAGGTCTTTTTTGTTGCTGTTAATGCTTTTGAGACAGGGTCTCTGCTATGTATCCCAGGCTGGCCTTGAATTAATGGTGATCCTCCCACCTCAGCCTCTGCATGCTGGGATTACAGACATGACAAATGTGTTGTTTTAAACTGCTAAGCTTGCAGTGATTGGTTATGCTGCAGAGCTACATAGTATGGAGGCTCAGACAGAATTTGGTTAGTGGCTCACCTTTACTTGAAAATACAAGCATTTTTCTAGTAGTCCCTCCATTCTGTGAGAAGTGTCCTTTTCCATTCTCGCTGCCAAAGAAGGGAGCTCAATCTCAAGCTCCTGGTGATAGGAGAGTGAGATAGGAGAGTATGGAAGACAGGCTCCTCAAAGGAACACAGGGTTAACAATTCTCCTGCAAAAAACAAGAACAACAACAACAAAAAAAACCAGAAACACAGGGTCTCTATGCCAGAGAAGCGTGAGATGGAAATAGGCCCAAAGAAGGTAACTGGCTTCTAAAATCACACAGCTCCACCATGTCAGGGCCAGAAGCAGACCGCAGCGTCCTCATCCACAGCCCAGGAGCTTTTTCATTCAGAGTACATGGGGTGGCAACTGCTTTTTGGATGATTTTTAGTTCTCTGTTCTTTTAACCTGTTTAGGGATATTTATTCAGGGAGAAAGCATGAAAATCAAAATTAAATAATCAGTGAAGATAAAAAAATTTTTTTAATTCAAAGGTGAAATCAATGCTGTTATTTGGAAGACAACTGCCTATTTGGCTACCCTTTTCAAACATTTCCAACTGGTTTGGCATTCTCAAGGCTCTGAAATACTCCCACAAGCAACAACAGAATAGTGAACAGAGACCTGTGAAAGAAAGAGAGAAAAAGAAAGAAAGAAAGTAAGAAAGGAAGAAAGAAAGAAAGAAAGAAAGAAAGAAAGAAAGAAAGAAAGAAAGAAAGAAAGAAAGAGTTAAGTTTTTGGTTTCTTCTTCCCTCATCTCTTCTCGTTTTTTTCTCCTTTTACATAAAAGCTCTCAAGACGTGCTCTCTCTCTCTCTCTCCTCTCTGTCTCTCTCTCTCTCTCTCTCTGGCTCTCATACCCTCTCTCTTGCTCTCTCACTCACGTTCAATTGTACTGAGGATTGAATCCAGGGCATTTGTACTGAGCTACCTCACCCAACCCTTTTCTATTTTTTATTTAGAGACAGATTCTTGCTAAGTCTCTAAGCTTCCCAGGCTGAGCCTCCCTGAATGCTAGGATCTCAGGCAGGTGCCAAGGTACCCAGTTCAAAGTTCTTTTCATACAGAGATGGGAAGAAGCTCTCTCTCACTGGAGGAAAACTTTGAGTTTATGTAACCAAATGCCATCCTTCACACATCATTAATGGGATGGCTAGAGAAGCCATTCTTGTGCTGGACCTGTCCCAGTCAGTGAAGTATCTTGAGGTCCCTTGATGTTTCATTACTTCCCTGTTGGAATTCCATCCAGCCCATCTGTGGTCCAGGCACAGTGGAAGATTCAGAGGAAGCTTCAGGCATGAGATGGCTTTCTGAGGTTGGGACACGGCTGCTCATAGATTCACAGTGGCCCCCATGCCCACAGAGTGGCTGCGTTGTGGAGCGAGCCTCTTGCAAATGGCACAGTGCTGCACTCAGAAAGTAGCCTGGCATTGGCTTCATGCTTCACATTTGATTTTGATTCAGTGAACACCAATTTCTGCAGGCCTGCTCGTAGGGATGAGCCAATTCCATGCAGGCCGAGGGGAAGGGAAAGGAGAGACTACAGGTAGAGGAAAGCACAATCAAGTCTTGGGAATGCCCTTGCCTTGCCAACTTGCTCTCAGCCCTGGCCTCCCCTGTCTAAAGCAAAGGTGACGACAGTCAGTGCCCCAGGACCCCAGCCTGGGGCACATTAGATGAGCTGTGTGAATGCCGTGCACAAAGTGGGTTATGGACGACAGCCCAGAACCACATCTCCTCATCCACAGTGGAAGCCACGCATTCAAAGTCACAGGAAGGAACACTTACTGGGGGCTGTATGAGGGGTACAGTGAAAGGATGAAATAAACAGACAAATGTAGTAATACATGAAGGGGGGCTGGGAAGTCACTGCCTCAGGGTGGACAGAGACAAAAACACTCCAAGCCAGTCATTATTTATTGGGTATACACAATGATAGGAGGAGTTAGTGGAAGATTCAAGGTCTGGGGAAGACTCAGAGGTCGATGACTCAGCGGGCAATGGATAATTTGGAATGACTCAAGAGGGTGGAGATGATCTTATGCTGAAAGGTCTTTCCCTAAAGTGTTTTTTAATCTTAGTGGTTTCAATGTAGTCTTAGTGGGTGGGAGAAGATGGTCCATCCCTAAAGAGTTAATGGTAAAGGGTGGTACTGATAATCCCAATTCTCCATTTATCCCTTAGGAAGGATGCAAAATTAGCCACTGTGAATTTGTGATCTCCAGCAGATGCTGATCAGCACTTACACATCTCACTTGCTGGTCTGAGTGCCTTTTTCACAGTCACGACCCCACATGAGGCAGACAATATGAGAATCATGCCTAGTGAATGCATAAAGAAACTGAGTCATGAGAGGTTAAGGTACTTAAGTGGAGTATGTGGCCAGCATCCAGGCTCAGACGATGGCCTCACAATGAACACAGTAGTGACAAAGCAAAGGACCAAGCTGCACAGGGACCCACCTCTCCCTGCTCTTCCCTTCACTCCTCGCCAGCTGGCTGGGCCTTTGAAATTCTCTTCCTTGGTCTTGCTCCAGGTTCCTAGATTGCCCCTCCTCTGGGTCACCATTGGATCATCACCCCCTTCCCCATCTCCTGGGCACCTGCAGCTTTCTCCAAATCACCTTGTATTACTGCTGTGCAATCCAGGGGATCTCCTACCTGATGAGGGAGGTAGGAAAATGGCTACTGTCAGTCACTTGGCAAAGAAACTGCTTTGGTGACCCCAGAGTGCAATGGTCATACAAAAAACACCTGACCATGCTAACACTGCACTGAAGCCCGTGGATCATTGAGCGGAAACTATCAGGAGACTCAAGACCTGGTGATGCTTCCCCTCAGGTAAGCACCAGGAGAGTAAAGAGACACAGCACCTGGGGATGAGATCACTGTGGAGTTTTGATCTGCTGCAACAGAGATTTGAGAAATAAGACTCTAAAATGCTTACAGAGAAAAGGGAGCTGGGGAGCTGGGCAACTCCCATCCAGCAGCTGCAAAACAGGCTTTTTGGTATCAGGCCAAGCTGTGGGACTTGCATAGAGCTGCGGCAGGCAAGCTCTCTCCATGTCAGAGTTAAGTGAACCGTTTCTTTTCTTTCTTTTTTTTTTTTCCATTTTGTCAAAGTTCTTTTACGTTCATCACAATCTCTTTTTCTAGTTTTCAATCTGAGAATAGTTTGGAACATTTCCAGATTACTGGGCAAAAGCTAGGTGTGGTGGTACACCACTGTAATCCCAGTACAGAGACTGAGGCAGGAAGATTGCCATGTTCGAGGCCAGTCTGGACCACATAATGAGTTCAAGGACAGTGTGAACTACAAGGAGAGACCCTGTCACAAGACAAAACAAACCAAAACAAAACAAAACACAACAAAACCTCAGATTACTGGTGGATGCATTTTATGAATGGAGATTCTTGCAGTGATGCTCAGAAACCCACATTTGATATTACAGTAGCCATATCAGTGCGGTCAATTTAGAATTTTGACAGCTCAGGACTAGTCCTCTGTTGTTGGTTACTCAAACTGTTGTCACTTAGCCAGTTAATCACTGAGTCATGTGGGTAGCAATGAGTGTGGGTTTTCTTTGGTGAAGTGGGGCCAGAGCAGGACAAATATGTACGTGACCTGTCCTAGAAAGTGTTCACTTTCCCTCATCAGATGGCCAGGAGGCTAGGGTGCCTGGACTCTGGGTTTGGACACCAGAGCCTGTGGCTGAAGGAGCTGTCATTACAGCAAGTTTCCACTGGTTACTTCTTATGGCCGCTCTACTAAGTCCCTTTCTCCTCCATGTCCACATCCCGCTCTGCAAACAATCACGAAGGGCTTGACCTCCTCAGAGAAAGAACAGTCCTTCTTACCACAAGAATAATTTTTGGTCTGGGAGTATACAGTGGCGGAGAGCTTGATTAGCTTGTGTGAGGTCCTGTGTTAACCCCCCAGCATGGAAAAGGAAAAAAAATTTAGAGATAAATCTATAAGGCTCGAACCGGAGCTGACTCTCCCAGCCCCCACCTCCCTGCCAGCAGAGGCATTGTTCTCAGCGGGAACTCAGCTCAGCACCGCAGACACAGGATGTTGTAAAGGAGATGAGGTAGAAGAAGGACTCTTGCAGGTCCCCAAACATCTGGAGGCCCACTGCGGTGCAAGAGACTGCCAGAGAATTTCGACCACAGATATTGATTAAAATCTCCCTGTTTAGTATCCTTTCCATTCTTTTTTTTTTTCTTCTTTTTTTTTTTTTTGCCATTTTTTGAGACAGGGTTTTGCTATGCAGTTCAGGCTGGCCTTGAGCTCACTTTGTAGCCAAGGCTGGTCTCAAACTTTCGATGATCCTCCTGTTTCAGCCTCCCAAGTGCTGGGATTACAGGTGTGCACCACCATGCCTGGCTCCATTTTTTCAATCCCTAGAAAAGGGGCCTGCTTCCCTTTGTTATGGACAGATGGCCTTATTGCCATCTGTCTGCCTGCATCCAGGTATTAAACTGTATGCCTTGTTGCTTCCACAAAAGCCTGTCGAGTGGTCTCTGCCTCATTTGTTCGCTTGCCTCGAGTTTCTTACGATATCTAGATGCACTTATGAGAGTCACGGAAGACACAGTATCTGGTACTTGCTTTACATTACTGCAGCAGTGATAACTATGAATGATATCAACAAACAAGGGGGAGGTGATTAAAAAAAAGGAACTGCAGAATGTTGACCCCTGTGGAAGCTGAGGAACGTAGTTTATACCTAAAGGTTGTTTTGTTTGTGTTTTTGTTTTTGTTCCAAGACAAGGTCTCACTATGCCGTTCAGGCTGGCTTTGAGTTCACTATGTAGCCCACACTGGCTCTGAACTTACAGTGATCCTCTCGCCTCAGTCTCCCGAGCGCTGGGAATACAAGGGTACTCTACCACACTCAACATGTCTAAAACTGTTAATGGCATTCAAAGAGCAAGGAACAAACTAAAGAACTCCAAAAGTGGGCATAGGAAACAGATGTCTGAGGGCAAGAGAACAAAGGAAAGAGTTGGGATGAATAAAACTCATGAGTCTAGAGTCAGAGCCCTTGGTCCTGGGATCTGTGATCTTGGCCCCTCAGGGTGCTGCTGGAAGCTAGCGCTGGGATCTCTGAACTGGGGCCCAATGATACAACACCAGCGCTGTATGAATTGTAGCAGCTGCAAAGTGCGCTCAGCAGCTGTTGGGAAGCAACTGGCAGCTGCCAGAGCAAAGTGGCGTGGCTGGAAGAAATGGTCAAGGTCAGTCATAGACTCACAAGCAAACGTAGAGCACACAGGAAATAGGCAGGAAGGAGTGTGCCCTTCTCCTCCTCTAGCTGTCTTTCTGGAACTCTCAGCAGAATTTGAAGGGCCAGCTGCAAAGCAGACATGCTCTGTGCCCCAGCTCCAGCATCACGCAGCGGAGCATGGGGAGCTGGTTATCAGGAAGCACCAATTACTAACTGGCACCATGCCAATGTACCTCGTTCATGAGGCAGCCCTTGTGCACCTGCTGGATGCCAGGCACTCTTCCAGATGCGAAGGATTCAGTCTTCACGCGGTGGACACAGTGGCTGCCTGGGCCTTGCGGTGAACCTTGACTTTTTATTTTTTGTCTTTCATTTTTCCCCTAGGTTCCAGCTCTGGCTCCACCCTGGTGCTGCGCCCCCCATGGTGGTATGGCGTGTGTTTATTATTCACTGTAGCAAGACAGACATAACATGGACTTCATCACCTTCGTTATTTTTCTAAGTACGCAGTTCAGGGGCGTCAAGCGCATTCACACCGTTGTACAATCACCACCACCACTCACCACCAGCACTGTTTTTCACCTTGGACCCATTAATTTTTTTTGTTTTTGTTTTTTTGTTTTTGTACTGGGGATTGAACTCATGACCTCGAGCTTGCCAAGCAGGCACTTGTGTCACTGAGCTGAACCCCTGGCCCTCATCTTGAAACCTATTAAACACAAAATTTCCATTCTCTTCATCTCCAGTTCCTGGTAACCACCATTTCACTTTCTATCTCCATGAACTTGACTACTCTAGGAAATTCACATAAGTACAATCACACAGTATTTGTCCTTCTAGGACTGTATTATTTCACCGAGCATATTCACACATATGCATACGATAGAATCTCCATCTTTTTTAAAACTAACTTTTTTTTTTTGAGACAGGGTCTTGCTGTGCAGTTCAGACTGGTCTTGAATTCATTTTGTAGCCCAGGCTGGCCTCAAACTCACAGCGATCCTCTGACCTCAGTCTCTTGAATGCTGGGATTACAGGCATTTGTATGTATAAAGTCACATTTGCATTTTCTATTATGCGTGTCATATCTCCATCACACATTCATTCAGTGATAGACATCTGGTTTGTTTCCACATTTGACTACTGTGGTTAATGTTTCTGTGAATATTGGTGTACGGGTATCTGTTCAAGTCTCTGCTTTCACTTGATTGGAGTATACACCCAGGAGTAGAAATGCTGGATCATATTGGCATTCTGTGTAACCCTCTGAGAGACACCACTCTGTTCTCTATAGCGACTGCACCATTTTATACACCCATAGGCTTCCAATTTCAATTTCTTTCTCCACAGCCATCTTTTTTTTTTTTTTTTTTTTTTTGGTGCTGGGAATAGAACCCAGGGCCTTGTGCATGCAAGGCAAGACCCACATCCATTCTGGCACTTATTATTTTCCTTTGTTTTAGAAAGGAGTATGATGAAAACCTATGGTGAATGTTTTCTTTTTTAAAAAATTTATTACAGTAGAAGACATACTGCCATTAATCCTACTCAAAATACTCCCTTCAGGGCCAGCAATATAGCTCAGCAGCACAGCACCTCCCAGGCAAGCATGAGTTCATTCAATTCCCAGTACAAAATAAATAAATAAATACATACTTCCCTCACTTTAAACACACTCATCCCATCATTCGGGCCGCTGTCTGAAGCAATTCTGGAAGTTCTCTCTTATGCGTATCTTTAGTTGCCATGATGACTGTCTCAATGTCCTGAATCAATCAAAACATTTACTTCTCCTGGTCATCTTGACTTTGAGGAAGAGCTAGAAGTTGCACAGTGCCAGATCCACTGAATAAGGTGGATGAGGATACAAAGTCATGCTTCTATGAGTCTGCTTTTCCCCTGAATGACACTCAGCAGCAGCATTCACCATATTTTTGGTCACACCCCACATCCCATAAAAGTACTCACGGAAGAGGACTTCCAGAAGTGGTTCAGAAAGTGGCAAAAACAATGGGATAAGCGTTCAAAGTGAAGAGTTAATGTAAATGAGTCTTTTACTGTAATAGTAAAAAAAATTTTTTTTAAATTTTTTTTGAGACAGAGTCTCACTATGTAGTTCAGGCTGGCCTTGAACTCACTATGTAGTCCAGGATAGTCTCAAACTTGAAGTGATTCTCCTGCCTCAGCCTCCCAAGTGCTGGGATTATAGTTGTGCATTACCATAGCCCAATAATAATACATTTTTTAAAAATCTAAAAATTGACCCTCCATTTTGATGACTCCTAAGAGCCATCCTAAGGAAGGTGAGGGGCACCACAGGCACTGATGGAAATTCATCCTGAACACGCCACATTTTGGCATGTATCCTGTTTAAATGGAGCCTCGGCCACCTCCCTGGCCAACTCGACAGCCTCGCTCTTCTCTCTTCCCCAGGCAGCTCACTTTTATTGGCAATGGAAGACTCAACACTTCTCAGGGAGACTGTGGCCTCTCTTGATAGAATGAACTTGATGAACTGTTGTAAGACCAGAGACACAGAGAGAAAGTGAGAAGTCCTTCCATCCTAAACATTAGCAGTGGGCAGCACCCTTCCCAATGTCACCTCGAGTGGTCCTGGTAGCAGCCAGAGTCCCAGCAGTGCTAGCAGTGGTGGTCATCAGCAGATGTTCCAGAGCTGGACGAACGATGCTTCCATCCTACGGCAGAGTTTGAATGCAGACATTAAAACTTTGCTTCTAAATCATATTTAACAAAACAGAAAAATCACATGATTTTAGACTGAGGCAAGAGGATCACTGTGA
>RJWT010024122.1:0-16511 GCA_004365215.1 Cuniculus paca | reverse complement strand
CCCACACACACAAAAATTAGGACATCTGAAAAGTGTATCCTTATGGAAGGAATAAAGAATTGTAGTAGATAATTCTCAAAGACTACATAAATTTTGTGTTTTAAAAGTGAATGGCACATGTCTGCATAATTAAAATAAGAAAATATGTAAACACAAAAAATACAATTTCATTTCTTCATTTCTACCTTACCTTATTAAATTGTATCATACTACAAATTACATTTGTTAATCATTGGCATTTCTTTCAAAGATTCATTTTAGTCATCAAGAGTGAAAGTTTTGATTGCTGTTGATGATTCTCTTATAGCCTTTCCTGATTATTTTCTAAATTTGATAACAAACATTGCAACATGTCTCAGCCAATTAGGCTTGTCAACTTCCACTGTGGTCCCCAATCAAGTGTGTGACTTTGGAAATGACAGGAGATCCTTATTAAAAGTCATGCTTCTTGGATAGAGATGTGGCAGCTCACATGTGGATGATGGCACAGAAGACAAGCTGCCTTTCTAAAAACAATAAGAGGAAATTAATTTTGGCAGGCAAAGCTCTAGACTATTAAGTAAAGACAAGGGAAAAAATTGAAAGCACCTCCATTATAGTTGATTGGAAATTGAATTAATCTAAAGTACTGGTGGTGAACCTATGGCACATGTGCTACAGCCAGCTGTTTGCTATCATTGAAAACTCAATAGGGCTCACCACCACTAATCTAAAGAATTTTTTTTATGAGCTACAGATAGCTCATATACATAAGCTGAAGAAAAAGTAGGAAGGGTTGTTAGAGCATCCATAGAGCTTTACAAGTTGCTTGTAAATTCATCCCAAACAAATGGAAAACACATGCAATGAATTTCAAACTAGAAACACAAAAGTAGCTGAAAAGTAGCTACCTGTGAAAGCTTTTCTGTAAGTAAACTGACACATTGTGTGAGACGTAAATATATTTAGAGAAATGATGGGAGACAATTCTGGGACATCTCTGCAGAGAATGACAGCCCTGTTCACAAATAGTTTTCTTATTTCAGTACCTAGGTTCCTAATTATTTTCATGTGTCATAAGAAAAACAAAGTTTGAATTTGTTGAAGGGGAAAAGAAAAAAGGGAATGTTATAATAAAAAGTGTATCTAATTTTATACTTCTCATTCTTACAAGATGTTTCCCTACTCAAATAATTTAAGTCAGCTTCAAACAAAGTATCCCAAAATAGGATATATTTCCAAAGAACTTGCATTTTGCTCATTTAAACCAACTAGATTACAAACACCATTCATAAAACCTGTCAATAGTATGATTTTCATGTCCCTAAAATATGTACCTGAGACATGTAGCAAAAGGAATTTAGCAATTAAAAAACTAGGAATTTATTTTCTATTGATGACAAAATTAAGAGGATCTGCTCGTTTAGAAGTCAAATAGCAGCATATGTGGCTACAATAAATAATTTCACCTTCAGGAAAGCATAAAGGAATTCTAGATTTCCTGTGACTGCCACTGGTATTTTCTTATGAGCCCTCAGCAGATGGCATAAAAATCTCCAGCTGCTGTTCACAAATCAATGGACAAAGAAATATCAATGTTTCAGTTATCCATCACTGAAGAAAAAAATAGCATGTATTATTGGGGAGCCTTGATATAGGATATTTGAAGGAATGAAACTTGTAAAATACCCTGTACAAATTTTAAGATATAAGTGATGATACAGGGACAACAAAGGGCAAGAGGTACAAATATATTGGGAATAACCTGAGTAGCCTTCTCTTCTACTTTAAACCAAATCCACACAGCATTTGGCATGTTAAAATCATTAGCGTAAATACATTTGCAAAGGTCAAAGTACTATATAACATATACTAGAGTGCAGTTACGTTATTTCTTTCAGATAACACTATAAAATACATTAAAATTTTACAGATTACTCTCTTCAAATCTGCTGGAATAATGCAGGTTTATTTCTCTGTCCTCCTTTTTAAACAAAAATGGTCTTGAAAGGATTTTTAATAGGAAGAAAATATATAACCATTCCCCCAAACAGAAACATATCGTGATTTATTCACACAAGTACTTCTTGACTCCCTGCTTTAATTCTCACCCCTAATAATTTCCTAGAAATCACTCCACTTTTTAGAAACGGGGTACATTGCCTGATCCAGTGGGCAACATCAATAATTGGGAATACATGCTCTTTCATAAAACATTCAGGAAGTCACTATATTTAACCAACACCTTATAACTCAGATAATATTTGTATTCAGCAATAATAATAATAATAATAATAATAACACACTGGCACATCTACCTCTATATGTCACTTGGGGAATTATCATACAGCACATATTACGTCCCTTGACACAGTTGGGGAAGGGAGGGTGTGGCCTAGAGCAGGTGGTAATGTTGCTGATGTGCCCCTATCTATAAGAGAACTAGACTTTGCTTTATACTTTTTAACATACAGTGTGCTATTGACTTCTCAGTCATCCTAAAGTCTTAGAATGTATTTTAAATATAAGGTTTTGCAGAATTGAATTCTATCACTAATGCATAAGCAAGAAGAAATCCAGTTGACAAATGCACACCATTTCTGGGGTGACTTATACACACAGAAAATTATCTATTGATTTTTTAATGATTTTATTGCAGACATAGAAAAAAATTGTACCTATGGAAATATAAGCATATACTTAGCTCTTCTTGAGAATATCTGCATGTCCCATCTTGCAGCAAATACATATATTTCCATCTCTCCTGCATGTTTAAGTTGATTATTTTGTCCATTCCTCTTCCTATAATATTCATTTTTTGTGAAACCTTATCTTTAATATACATGAAATAAAGGTTGTTCTCTGGAAGGATGAGCCGCAGAGTATCAGGGAAGCCTACTGAGGAACGACCTACGCTAATGACTGCTTCTCCTTGGTTTCAGATTCAAGGCCTCTTCCAGATGTAGCGTTGACTGGGAAGTGCACTCGCGAGTGTGATGAGTACGGCCACTCAGATTCCTGTTGGATGCCAGTCCGCACTTCTCCTGAGAGGAAGAAGAGTCAGCCCAAGCTCTCTACTTTCATGCCTGTTGATGAACGAGGAAGCCAAGAAAAGCTGGCCAATGGCGAGGCTGCCATCATGGGTGACCGCAACAGAAACCTCCTGAACAAAAAGTTGACCTCATCCTATGAGACCTTCAGTGCAGCTAGTTTCAGCAAAAATGAGGAAGCCAACCCTGAGGATATTCCCCTGACAAAAACGGGGGAATATAAGCCATCTCCTGTCAATACTCTCACTAGAAGAGAAGTTTACCTGTAGGCTATCGAGGAGCAACAGCAAAGTTCTTTTCATGTATGAGAAGGAAAATAGGGGCAAAAACCTTATACAGAAAAACCATTTAATCACAAAGAGGGGGCTACCAAAGAGACAAAGCTTTGCCTGCCACTTCTGCCTCCAGATCAGGCATCTAGTGATACTGTCAGCCTGATTGCAATGTACAATGTAGAATCCATCCTTGTGATTGCATGTCTGACCCTCCTCACGGATCCCCAGCACCCGATCTCTCTTCCCCACCCACTTCAAGGAAAAAAAAAAAAAAGATGGTTGCAAGTTTCTTTCATGGTAACAAGCCTGATTAGCAGAACACAACACACTCTCATTATCCCTAAGCTGAAGCATGATTTTAGTCACTTTGATTTTGTTCAAGTGTCTTCTGGCTGGTTTACAAAAGCAGGACAGGTAAATTATATTTCAGACATACCATCAAAATACGGTTTATCACTATCAAGGGCAATCCTTTGAAATGATTAGCTTCCCTCTGAAGTTCCATAAAGGGGGACAATTAAAAGCATTTTGGAAGATCACAGCTTTAATATTCTATTAAAGACTTAAGGCAAAACAATACTCAGTGGGGGACTGAAGTCCCAAGATGGCTTATGTTGTTATTTTCAGGTCAAGAGCGTCAACTTTAATTCCATACATTCATCGACTATTCTCACACAATCTAACATTTCGATTATGCTAATTATTACTTGTATAATTAATTTTTTCTTCAGAACGGGACCACTATTATCAACAAACTTGAACAACTGTGTCATTATGAGGCCAAAGATCATATGGCAGATCAGGGAAATCATGAAGTTGATTTGGTCTTGACATGAAAATCCATTAAACTACAGAAACAAGTAAACCCATGCACATACAGAAACATTCAAATACTAATTTGTTTTATGTGGTCTTTATGCCCAGAAAACATTCTTCTTTTTAAAATGGATTTTATTTGAAAACTCAGAAAAAGAAAAAAAAAACTAATGAGACACATTCTTGGTATTATAATAGGCAAGTGGGTGAGGTCCAAGCTTAGGTTCACAGGATAGTGTCAGGGAAGACTGCACTTTTTAAAAAGTTGTTTTATTTATGGGTAGTCAGGTAGAGAAAGATACACTAGCATATGGTTTTATTAGTTAAATCCACTATGATCATCTTATAATCCCAGCTATGCTTGATGGTCTTTAAAATTACACACTTAAAATTAGAACTTTTCACTATTCAGTCACACGTCCACACAGCGCGACTGCATTACTTTTGAATGCAGTGCAGTGTAGAACTATTTCGAGACTCACCACATCAAAACAAGACAATACCCCAATTGACTTTTGATTTGAACATTACTTAAGGTATGTCTTAAATAAATCCAGACCGAAAATGAGTTAAAATGAGTTCTGGGCAGTGATATTTCTCAGAGTAAGTACATCTCAAAATTGAAAAACATAGTTTTTTCAGCACAATAAAAGGAAATGGGATACGCAGATTTTAAGCCACTTGATCTATATGATTCAATAAAAGTCGAGCTGGACATTCGGAGACAAGTGACAATCTTTGGTAGAATAAGGGATAACCAGTAAAGAGAGCAAATGTTCTCATTATGGGATGTTTGTAATCTGGTTGAGGAGTAACCTTGACTGCTCTCTAGTGAACTGTAGACATACATAGCTCTGGATAGATACACGCTTTACAGAATTTCTTAGACTACGAGGTGAAGCATACTGGAATATAAGTTGATAATTCACTATAGGTCATCAAAATGCTTATCTTTGAAAACCACTTTTCTGTTCAGTGGGGTACTATTTTGAGATCATTTCCTTATGCTCTTTCTTAAATGGAGTTTTCATTTTGATGGTAGTTTATGTATAATAGATAGGATAAAAAAGATATGTAATTGAAACAAAAACATTGGACTAAAATATCAATAATTGAACATGCTTATGTTTGATTATTATTTACACTATGGAAAGATGTAATTCTAGTACTTTGTTAGGAAACTGCATTAAAGCAGTTTTGCCTTGTATAATCTGTAAGTACCTATTAAGACAAATACTTCTAAAGATACTTATGAAATGTATACATATTTTTTCTTGCACGTTACAAAGAAATAATTGCATAACACAGATGTTCAACAAACTTTTTTTAGTGTGTTTTTTTTTTCTTTCATGAGACACTTGAAACCACTAGATAGATCATTTCACTCTATTTTAAAATCCTTCTATTGTCTGTAAAGCTAATACGGGTCATACTGGACCTTTGGATTAATTGGATCCACATTTCCCAATGATATTTGCACCGTATTCAATACAGTCATGCCATCGTCATTTAACTCGTGAACCTCTCTTTAGAACTAAAATGGGTGTGAAAGAATAAAATTCAGTGTACTGTAAGTATTCACAGTAATTCTAGTAGAATTAGATATCATAACATGTTTATTATATAATGAGCTGGCATGACACAGAAATATATTTTGTGTTTGTATGACTTTTATTTTGAATAGTTTAAATCTGGTGCCACTCCACATATAGAGTGCTTTTGAAAAAAAATCAATAAAAAGAAACAAAAAAAATACATGAGTGAATGCAAAATAAGCAACTGTGCCTTTTATACCTATTGTTATGGTAAAAAAATGGTTGTTTGGTTTGGACAATGAGGGGAAATGGGCTATTCCCAAACTTTTTGATCCTATATATTTATTCATGTTTATTTTCTGAAAATAATAAATAATATATTAAAAATTTGCCTTCTGACAAACTCGGATAATGGACCAGTCTTAAATACTGTTCATTCATAAAAAAAATTAGGGTATTAATATGGGCTGCTTAAATCTCACTGGAAGGTGCAAGCATTTATTACAAAAGTAACACAAAGAGACGTTATCAGGAGTGAAATTAGTCCATTTTGCAAGATAAAATATTGATTTTGAATTTTTTTTTCTTTTAGCTACTCTTTCATTTTAGTTGTATAGTATACAAACGATAGTTATTTTCTGTACACAAGAATTTCAAGTGGACTTTTGCATGCATTATACATTAGGGCACATTTATAAATTAGCTATATAAATTTATGTGTATTAAAACGTCTGTCGCATCAGTCTAAAATCTGTTGCTCTTTTTATCTCCAAATATCATTTCTGTATGCGTTTTGACTGGCCTGCTGCCTGAGTGTCAGAAAACAAAAGAGGCATTATTTTTATGGGAGGAGGAACTAAGATGGTACTAAGGATGTGTGCCTGAAAGGCCACCCTAGGAAGCTGTAATACAGAAAAATAAAACAAAACAACAAGAAGGAACTGCCAGTACTCCAACAGCCATCCTAAACAGTTTTGAGAAATCCGAACACCCAAGCCATTTTAAAAACACCCTTAAAGGAAAAATAAACGTATCCTCTAAAGGAAAAAAATAAAAGTAATGGGGCTGATCATGAATGTAGTAAAGCTGGTTAGTTGTGACCCAGGCAGAAGTCCAGAAAAAAACATCTGGAGGAGGCATCACTTTTTCAGCTACCTAGGGTTTACTTTCAGACAACTTTCCCTACATTTTAAAGCACTTGCATTCGATGTGGTACGATCTGTTTGTAATGTTAATCATTGACTATTGTTCTGCTACTTGGATGTTGATAGTGAAGCAGAGAACAATTTATCATCGTTTATTATGAGTCACTATGCACGCAACTATGCTAAACATGGCGAAATGTATTAAACACACGTCCAAATATTTATGAACTCTTTACATAATTTAATTTGCTTTTGTACAGTTTTATGTAAATAAATTGCTTGTCATTTTTGTCTCTGCAAATTAAAATATAACATGGTCAAATGGTTTCACACTTGTAAGTGTACTCTGTTGAATGGTAATTCCCTTCTAATTGGACAAGTGAATGAATGCTTGTACCAGTTTGATGTAAGATGGTTTACTTTCTGCTAATTTACACCAGAGCAAGGAAGGTAATGTGGCAGCAGTTATTTATTTGGGTACACCCTGCATAATTGACAAATTAATTTGAGTGGTAATAGAATGAAACTTGGATTCTTTAGTTTCATCAAAATAATTCCCAAAATTTACTTAGTTACCTTTAAAAATCTTTCAAGCCACAGAAGAATGAATTAATGCATTGATTTTGGGAGGCGATATCTCCTGAAATTTCTCACTCAAGACAGAAATAGCTCTAAGAATGCTTGTCTGTATTCAGTGTATTGTTATTGTTGCTATTATTGTTTGTTTGTTTGTTTTTGTGGTACTGGATATCCAAGCCATATCTGGCCCAGTACCTAGTCAAGGTACTGTGCCACTGAGTTATATCCCTAGCCCAAGAAATGTTTGTGTTTAATCTAAATTAAAGACAAATAGGGGAAAAGTTATAGACTTTAAAAAGTTGTATCATGTGAAATTTAGGAAAAAGTTTGAAACATAAAATAGAATGTTTATCTTGATCAAATCATCTTTTTCTTTAGTTGAGCCTTCTTTTATATCTCTATTTGATCATTTATCTTCTTTTATTTCACTTTTGATAATTTATTACTTCTTTTAACTATTTCACTTTATATTTGTTATAAGATTTCACTCATAAAAATGGTTATCTTCTTTATTGATGAATTCAATATCTGCATCTTCTCCAATACTTCAATCATGACCTTTCCTCCAACTCAGAAAGTTAGAAAGTTAGAAAGAGAATATTTTCTCTGTGTATTACTAGACTAATGAAATTTTTGTTCCACCTCACAACAGTACTACTAAAACCTACTTATCCAAAACACAAATACCATAAAGATTCTTGTCTTGATACTTCTTTACTATTAATTCAACCAACCCTCTGTTTGAAAATTTATTAAAGTACAAAGACAACGAAACCCGTGCACACACAGAAACACTGAAACACTATTTTATATGGTCTCTATGCTCCAGAAATCATTCTTCTTTTTAAAATGGATTCTATTGCCAGGGATTTAGCTCAGTGGTCTAAGTGCCCACCTGGGAAGCGTGAGGTCATGAGTTTGATCCCCGGTACCAAAAAAAAAAAAAAAAAAAAAAAAGAAAAGAAAGAAAGATTGTATTTGAAACTTCTGAAAAAAAAAAAAACAAGGTATATTTTTGATGTTATAGTGGGCATCTGAGTGAGGTTCAAGTTTATACTTTTTAACATACAATGTGCAGGCAAATTAGGTTCTACTTCTCAGTCATCCTAAAGCTTTAGAATATATTTTAAATATGCAGATGACTTGGATTCCTTCTACTTTCTTGAACTTGACAGGCAACCTTCCTTCATTGAAAAAGGAATTAGGACTAAATAGGGTGAGTAAATCTGCTTCACATTGTATAAGGTAAAGAATAACATACCCATTCATTTTTGCCTTCTGTTTTTCTAGTGGTGAGAAACGAATAGTAGACAAAATTTAACAGAATGCTACATAAAAAGGAATCAATATGTATTTTTCCTTTGCATTTTTAAAATAAAATTTGAAAAAAAAATGTATATTTTTTGCTTTACCTTGAAATTGTATTATTAGGTTAAAAAAAGTAAAAGCAAACTAAAAAACCTCAAGTATGTAAATGTAGTGCTGTATTTTGGAAAGGAGACAAACATAATATAGCCCAACAAACATTGTGCTGTATTGTTTCCAAGGCTTAAGTTTGATTTTTCTGCAATGTCTGATTTGTTATAAAGGTCACGACTTGTAAATGAGAAGCTTGACTTGATATAGTCACTTCTTCCCAACAATGCCTTACGTTTTACACCGCTAATTATGCTTTTAGATGTGTTCTTATAAAATTTAAGCTGTAAAAATTGTTACATGAGTAATGCAAAAAGGTGAATTTTACTCAGTAAATAATTTTCAGGTTGATAAAAATTTGAACACAATATTTTACCAGTATTGATATTTTTCCTTCTACTGGCTCATGGGCCAATCAAACTATCTTGTCCAATTTAGTGCAGTGATAAGAAAAAGAAACTGTCTGCATTTACCTGAATAAAATGTACTACTTTAGTAAGTGAGAATTTGGGTAGTGAACATTAATAATGCTGACAGGCAGATTGTTATCATCATTTGACCTTGCTCAGCCTAATCAGGCAGTAATTGTAACCTTTATGGAATTTGTGACTTTATTAATCTAGAAGCATCATAGCCTAGATTCTTGTTGCTCAAATATCAAGCAATGAAGTTCTGATGAACCTTCGGTGATTAGTCTAGTTTTGGAAACTTGAATCACCATCACACCTGGCAGAACTATCAAAATCTTTAGCCCCTTTTAAAATTAGCAAGTTAGTTTCAACAGGCTGATTTCACAAAGAAACAGCCTGTTGAGTTTTTGTCTTCCTCCTTTTCTCTTTCTGTGTGCCATGCTAAGGGCTTTTGTCACCTTTGAGAAGTTATTTGCTCTGTCTTCTTTCAAAAGCATAAGTAGTTTTCCCAGGAACTGAGGGTGATGTTAGATGGCTGAAAAAGAACTACAGGATTTGCAACTCACTCACCTTTGTTTTAGTGAAAATTTACTATAAACTACTTGAATTCTTAGGGAGAAGAATAAATATAGTCTAAACATATATTTACTTATTTTTTCTTATCTTTATTTAGTACTCTAATACTTGTTTATAAACTTCATGCAAAAAGGTGATTAACCAAGATAACAAAAATTTTCTAAGCTACAGGGAGTAAGGAAAGGACATGAATGTAAAATATGGAAAGCTAAAGACATATGCTCTCTTTTAACCCTAAATTAATTTTTTCCTATTGTATTTCAGCTAAATGTAAATTTTATTCATTGGTTGAATTTAATATGTGACCCACACAGGAATAATTTTGTTTACTTATTGAACTTCCTGAAGGAAGATAGAGAAAATGATTAAATAGTTCATAAACTGAAAATTTGCCTTCACTACTTTCTGGTGATGATAAACAAAAATAGTTTGTTTGGGATGTTTAGTGTCATCTTTCCATTAAAAACTATCATTATTTAAATGAGCTATTCTCAGAAAGGTCATAAGAAAAATGCATGAGATCAACAGACTAATGCTAGATGTAATCTTAAAGATTAGGATAGAATTTGAAAATGAAAAGTGTTAATGCACCTGACTTTTTAAAAAGCCCATGAAGAAACAAGCAAATAAGCAATTGAGAAAGAAAGCGAGAAAGAAAGATTTTATTTTTGGTAATTTCTTTGAAAGTGCATTAAAACATTAAACTCTAGACTTTGTAAAATTAGTACTAAATGGATAGGTGTATATCAATTTTTCCTAAGTATGCTTTATACATATTACATGGAGCATATTTATTGCGGTTTTATGGATTGTTATAAAATCTGACCACATATTTAAACCTTTTTATAGTACATTTATGTAAAGGAAGTGAGGACAAAAATAATACTTGAAAGAACTTAGGAAATAAAGTAGCTTCACTAGATTATTTATGTAGACTTTCTCCACATGGAAATCGATTATTTGAATGCTTTTTGAGAGTCTATACTGCAATCGAGACATTGTTGAGTAGCATTTTTAAACTACAATTTGAGGTTCAGTAAGATACAATAGACTGTTAGGCACACAGTTTTTCTAAAAGAATTTTTTAAATATTGAAAATATTAATATGACGATTGAGGTAACCTTTCAATAAATTTTTTTAGATACAATTCTCAGTTGAAGCATAATTTAATGTTTCACTTTTAAGTTAAATGTTTATCCATGTATCATGTGAACAATTGTATTATTTGGAGTTCAAAGTTTTAGTTTTTCTTCTTTTACTTAGAGGGATCCATATTTTACTTAGTTGCGTGAAACACCAAATCAGAGAACTCAATAAGTAGCAAAGTATTGAACAATGAGAATGACAGAAGTAAAAAAATGTCAGGATATATAAAATTCAACAAATTTTTCCTATAAAGGGAAGATAGTAAATACCTTGTACTCTACAACTCAAAAGTAAATTAAAGGATATTATGTACATACCTGTGGGACAGAAAGAACAGATTTTGAGGCTTTTTGTTTTCCAGTCACCTAAATATTTAAATATTGTTCTTAACTGAAGAGGCATACAAAAGCAGGGCTGTTCTTGGGCAGTTAATTTTAGCTTGTTGATCCTAGCACACACTACAAGCTAATTGCATTGATGCTATTTTGAATATGTCACTACAAATCTTTTTATCTTTGCTTTAATATATCCCTGTTTCCTAGGACAGTTCTAGTTTATGACCTTGTCCAGCACATTCATTATTAACATCCTTTAATGTTAAACTATATGGTTACCCAATTTCCAGGATTATTTCTTCCAAGGACCAACTTCCCACTGATCAGTTACACAAAAATGTCATTCCTGGCTCCCAAAAGTAGAGTATGAGGGATGGAGGTTGATACAGAGAAAGTCTTCTGGCCACAGGAAAGGAGTTCACATCTTAATGCAAGGATTGTCATCATCCAAAACTTAAAAACATGTCTTATTCTAGAAATGTCCCTTTGGGGATAGAAGTGGGAGATTTGATATTTTCCATTGGATCAAAAGCCTTAAACTCTTAAATAAAAGCTAGGGATAAGTGCTTCTTACAGTAAGAAAAAAATATTAAAATCTTTCAAAATAAAAAGAACAAATAACCATAATGATTATAATAGCATCTTAGAAGCCAAGTAACATTTTAATTTGTTTTCCTGCATTCCAAATTGTGTACAATGTTACATATTTGGCATTAATAATTTAAAAAGTGAACATTTTCAAGGTGTTTTAAACTTTTGGGTTGTTGAGTGTAACTTAAGAGAAATAAACAAACATAATTTTAAGACAATGGAGTTTTCCTTCTAATAATGCTCCCAACAAAGTTGTATTAAAAATTAATTACTGTTCCCTTGAAGATATTTGATTTTAATTATTCCATATTCAAGTAAAGTGAATAAATTATGATAAATAACTTCAGAAGTTGTTGTCATCAAGCTAGTACAAAAGAAATAATCTTCATATAACACCTAAATATGAAAACAGTTAAACCAGTGAGTTAAATATGTTTCTATATTAAGTAAAGTGACATGAACCCTAGCAAAAAACTGATAACCATTTTGAACCTGTTATCCAGGTTTTGATTAATATAGAAAATATGGACGGGTTCTTTGATATGTAAACTAGATTATTTCCACATATGCTCTCTATTAGACTCTCCCTAAAGACTCAATTTGGAAATTATCATAGGTTTTGACTTTGTTGTAGTCAAGGTTAATTGATTGTGTTAAACATTCGCAAATGATCTATTGAAAAAAACTACTGTAAAAATCTATACCTAGCCTACAAAACAATGAACACTCTTATCAACTAAAATAATCTAGGTGTGTAAGTCATGAAAAAAACATAAATTCTAAGTTGGATGAGATGGATTCTCAGTCTACAAATGATTAAAACATGATAAAAGACAATGACACTGCCACCATATTGGAAAATTTGCTTCAAGGCTTTTTGCCAGATGAAACTGAAAAAAACAGGGTGATTAGGACAGCTATATCACTCTTATCCAAGGAAACTCAGCTGCCACTGAGCCATCTTTTTGTAATACTTGAACTATGCCCCATGCCATGTCACTTACTGGGACACATAGAGAGATGTTTAGCATACTGCTTAAATTACAGACTCATTTTTCTGTTTTATCTCTATTTTCGTTAGATGAAAGTAAATAGCATAACAGATTATTTAAATTTTCTCTCTACTTAGGATTTATATGTCCTTCACAGCCAGTATTTTGTTATCCTCAGGTTGAAAGGCTCTAGTCATCAGAGAAACACTCCAACTTGACAATAAATCTAAGTCTGATGATTACAATGACAGAGTCATAGGTGGAAAAATAATCTTCACTCGATTGTAATCATGCCTAACTCTCAAGCATTGCCTTGGCATTTCAATTGAAATGAAGACACCAATTTATACTTTAACTCTTCTAGAATGGAAACAAAATATGTAAACAGAAGGATATATTCAGGCTTAATTTTAATCCTTAGATCCAGATATAAAAAAGTTTACTCAAGATAGTGAATTGGAGCCAAATTTTCAGAAGCTAATTTGGAAGTTATATTTAGATTGATTGGTTTTCATCATAATAGTTAGACAACATGGGACTTTATTTCTGCCCTACTTGTTCTCAACAGCACTGTGGCTAAATAAATAGTTAAATAAATAAATATTAAAAATTCCTGGAAGTGTTACTCCTCCCATGCTGACTTAAAGTCCCCATCATTGGGTAGAACATATTTATTTCACTCAACTGTTGTCAACTTCTAGCTGGAAAATTAGATGTCCCAATTAAGTCCAAATTTGTTTTTCAGTAATTTGACTTAACTTTAAAACAATATGAAGTCTTGTTTATAACTGTGTGATACACAGCATAATTTCTAGGCTAAGATTAAAATTAGAATGCATATTCCAGTAAGCAGCACCTTCACGAAGATGTCATACCACTTTTCAGTCTTCTCCAGTTAGTCAAGATAAACAATTATTTGGAAAAGTTGTTTATTAATATGATCATTTCAATTCTAGCTTTCATAGGATTTCTTTTCATGATCAAATCCAAATGAATAACACAATTCAAAACAAAATTTCTGAAAAATGTATCATATACTTGCAGTAAAGTTACTCAAATGTCTGTTTCTTCTAACTTGCTTAACTTTGTGTCTTTCCTCCAAAAAATGTCAATGTAAATCACAAATTTAACAAAATTGTTTAGTTTCTCTCTGTGTCTCTCTCTGTCTCTATCTGTGTCTCTCTCTGTCTCTTTCCATCTTTCTGTCTCTTTCTCATATTAGGGATTAAATGCAGGGTCATCACTCTGAGCTACATTCCCAGCACTTTTTGTTTTTTGAGACATCGTCTCTGTAAGTCGCTAAATTGCTTAGTCTAGACTTGAACTCATGACTCTCTTGCCTCAACCTGCCAGAGTTCTGTGTTTATGTGTGTTTATCATACCTGGTTGTTTCCTTCTCTTACAGAATTGCAATCTAGGAGAGAAGTAGGGGTACTGAAACTGATAGACCTCTATACAATTAGATCTTGATATGTCCAAAGATGAGAAAATAAAAGTTTTTGAACTAATTTGTAGGCTATCTACCTTGGCTTATTGCAGGAGGAATGGCATCCAGGATTAGGAATGAGGATGGACTAATGGGAGGGAGATTTGATGAGTTTTTCAGCCAAAAACTTAAAAAAAGAAACTATGCATAATGACCAAAGCATCTGAGAATATATGAAGATTTAAAGAATTGAATGAGATTCCAGGTGGGGAAATGACAGAAAAAGAATAAATTGTGGGAGTTTTTTGGAGGGTAAGGAGTTATTTAGTGTAATTGGAAGAGTGTAAACAGGAGATGAACTTCTAAAATTTTGTTTTCTTACCTGAAAATGTTTGAATATTTTATGATGAAAGAATTATTTTATTTTGGTGCTCTCTTCTTGAAGAAACTGTAACATTCTCAGGTTGTCTCAGTAGTTGTGAGAAGTACAAAATTTCTGAGTCTATATGAGCGGGCTCCTGAGTTCCTTCAGAAAACTGAATGGTTTTTTACTACCCAGTTTTAGTGCTTCTATTAACCCTGTTTTAGTTCATTTGAACTGTAATGATAAGGTTCTGTTGACTGAATGGCTTACAAGCTGCACAGATTTATTTACTATAGTTCTGGAAACTAGAAGTCTGAGATCAGGGTAGCAATAGGATCTGGTTCTTGTGAGGGTCCTTTTCCCACTTGCACACTGTTAACTTCTTGTATTCACTAATGACCAAAGACAGGTGAGAGAGCTTCCTAAGTATCTTTTGTAAAGGTACTAATCTTATTCACAATAGCTTGATCTTCATGACCTAATTGCCAATGCAAACGCCACCTTGTAAGACTTTCACATTGGGGATTAGAACTTTAACATATGAACTTCAAGTGGACACAAATATTCAGTCTTTAAAAATCCTCTTATTGACAGGAATTCCTACATCTCTTGGTAACTGGTGAGTTTGCTCATCTCTGCCTCTGCTTCTAGTCTTCTTATTATGACCAATAGTTTTTCTTTCAAATATGCATTGTCCCAATCGATAAGCAACTAATCACAATTAGTCCTTAAATCTACTGTTCCTAGCTGTAGAAGGAGGCTACCTTCATGCTCAATGAGGGGAGGATAACCATCCCAAGCCCAGACAACAGATATTCTAAAGGTAAGAATAAAGGAAAAACAGTGGTTACATATGTAGTGATCAGGATTCCTCGAGTACAAGAATGGGAAAGTGGGCCAGGGGTCCTCATCATGGTAAAATACAGCAGTATTCTAAGTACTGTTTCTTGGTCCTAGTTTTCCACATCTACACTATTTATATTTTGTTAAGTCAGTTTCTCCATTACTGAATAAAATACCTGACTGATACTTACAATTTAAAGGAGGAAAGATTCAGTTTAGCTCACAGTGTGGTTCAGTCCACAGTCAGCTGGCTCCAAAGCAGGAACCTAATGGTAAAAGTGTGTAGCAGAGCAAATTGCCTTATTTCATAGCTGAGGAGGAACAGAATAGAACAGCACCAGAGACAAACAGGGTAGGTACTTTTATAGCACCCAAAGCCACATTCCATGATCCACCCAGAAACACACAATCTGCTAGGCATTTCTTAATCCAATGAGGTTGCTATATCCGAATTAACAGTCACAATTCACTCCTAGATAATATTACACCTAAACATACCTCCTTAAACCATACTTAATTTCTAAATAAAGACTACTGCAAGTTGAGAATTCCACAGATATAGTTATCTAATTTACAATAAAAAATGTAGTAATTCCCTCCTCGAAGTTAACATTTCAGACATATTTGCTCCAAAAGATGTAATAGGGCTTATTTTTAGGGGGTGTGTCTTTTAAAATCATGCTAGAACTTTTTTACAGGGTAGGTCTCACTTTGGGGGAAATATGATAAGACTCAAAGCAACTGCTTAATTGTGAACCTCATAAAAATAAAAATACAGTTATATTAATCCAGTAAAAATGACATATAAAAAAAATTCCCATTCCAATAAAAGGGTAATTGGGAACAGAAATGAAGAGGACCAAAGCAATACCAGAATCCAGCAGGGACACAACTCCATGTCCAGTGTCCAGAGCACATGGTGGCAAACTCTGAGTTTCAAAGTGCATCTGCCCCATGACCTACTAGTTGCAGCCCAGAAGACCTCTCTCTTTTTGAATGGCTCCACTCAAGGACTATACCTTCCCTTTCCTG
>RJWT010024121.1:0-16582 GCA_004365215.1 Cuniculus paca | reverse complement strand
TCCTTTTTGACAATCAGCCACACCTTCTAGAATATACAGATAACTCATCATTTTCTATTTTCATCTAACCATTTAATTCAACTTTACTTCCAATAATGAATTTTGTTCCTGACAAAGGATCTCCTAAACCATCTCGATTAGCTGTTTTTTATTTCTCTAGGTATCTTAAGTATCTTTCGAGTCTCAATTCTATTTGTAAGAACAACAACAAAAAATATTAATGATAATGCTTAGGAGGGAGGGGAAGTTGAATGGTTAATGAATAGATGCTACTTATTTAAAATATTCCTTTTCAACTTTTAGCAAAAATGTCTCCATACATTTTATGCTCTATCTGAATTTTCAATACACTTTTACATATTTCACTTTAACTTCAAAACAATTTATTAATTTCTTACTGTGGCAGGCTCATAACAGCTAATAGTCACACAATATGCAAATCTAGAGCAAGTTTTTCCTCTAACACGCATTAGGTATCATAAGTGTGAGGTACAATGACATATACAAGGTACAAATCAGTTGTGTCCTATATGCAGCTGGACATGCAGAATCCAAGATTATTGGAGAAAAAAAAACTTAGAGATAAAGATACGATAGCTATCCATCCATGTGTATGCAATCCATGAGACTAGATGAGTTTTCCCAAGAAATCATGGTGGGAGATACAGTCACTAAGTATAGTACTTGGAAAAACAAGTACGAGGAGTAGCAGGAGAGGAAGACTCATGAAAAGAACAGTAAAAAACACAAGAAAAACTGTTTCAAATTCAAGCTATCTAGTCAGGCATGATGGCACATTCTTGTAATCCCAGAACTCTGGGAGGCCAAGGCAAGAGAATCACAAGTTTGAGCACAACTTGAATAATTTAGCAAGATCTTATAATAAAATTTTAAAAATGAAATAAAATAGACTAGGGAATAGCTCAGGGCAAAGGACCTGGATTCAATCCCTATGGGAGACCAGATAATGAGAACTGAGGCCTAATTGACCTCTGTGAGCACAAAGGAGCAAGGCAGCATGCAGGCATGCTGGCATGTTTCAGGTTCTAGAGAAAAGTCAACACAGCTGAGATCCAGTTGTTTACCTGGGCATATATTTTAGATAATGGGAGGCAGATAAATCTTCTGCTACTCTAATTGCTTATACCCCTGTCTAAGTGAATAAAAGCAAAGTGAGCCAGACACTCAGGGCTCTCTGTCCACTAGAGGCAAAAGCCCCATGTACACAGCATTCTAAACTTTCTTTTTATCTTTTTGTCTTTCATCCTCACTCACCTTGCCCCAGGTCAGGGAATAAACTAGTAGGCTGGCTTCCTATAAATGGCACCTGAAGAGGAGTGACTGGAGTGGGCTGATTGGAGTGGGCTGGTTCCCTAAAAATCCCCAGTGCCACAAAAATAAAAATTCAAACTACTTTCCTTGACCTTGTCCACACTGACCACAACTTTACCTTGATATCCTCATGTTGTGAAATGAGACCTGTAAAGCTGTTATGAAGAGTAATCACTTCTAAAATTACATGCAGAGTCTAACAGGGTACTAATTACAATGTATCGGTTTATTGTTGTTAATTTTTGAGGAATTCTGCTTTTCCAAACCAAGTTTCAGAGGGCTACTATGAGATAATAAATGGATTGCCCATTTGATTTAAAAGTGGATAAAGAGTCATTAAGTTACACATTTTTTATTTAGCAAATTGAATCTATTTAACCAGAGGAGGTCAGCAACTTTATTATCATAATAGTTTAAAATTTAAAAACAAGCAAACAAGGTCCTAAAATGGAAGCACTTTAGAGCTGCCTCCAAAGTCGTAACAAATGCTTAATAGAGAAAATGAGAGACAAAATAACACGTATTAATAAATTGTGTATGTTTTTACAAGACTGGATATGGAATGGTTTAAGGATAGAATACTGAACTAAAAGTAAAAGAATGACAGTAAGTTAAAAAATAGAAACCTCTGTGTTGTTCCCATGTAAGACTCATGGAGCTGTGCCAATCTGCTTCATTCCAAAGCAGAGTCACGCAGCCAGTGAGGCCCTATTAGATAGAGAAGGAAATCCTTTCTCCCACACTTTCTACTTCCAAAGATAATAACAGAAAACTAAGAGTGGTGGTTTCACTACCAGTTAGCCATGTTTATTTTATTCATGACCCCCGCACAACTCTCTAAAAGTCAAACCTAATGGTTTTGCATAATAGAGCAAATAAATACATGTACAAAAAAAAAGAAAATTAACTTTGCAAAAATCACAATATCCCTAAATTTTTCAAAATTAACTGCTGTCATAAATTTAAACTACAACATAATTCCCAGCAGGCCTTCAAGTGTACTTAAAAGACTAAGGCTAATCGCACAGAAAGATAATTAAATTTAGTCGTAAACACAATGAATCACATTTCTTCAATTCTCAGTGATAAACCTGTCCACGAGTCTGAATAACCCATATATACAGCCCAAACTAACTCACTTTTTTTCCTTTTGGGTCTTAGTTGCATAGAATTAGATGTCATCATCAAGCACCTCAGTTCAAAGCACAGTAGTGGAACTGGTCTGTGAAAAGCCTGTGTTATGTTTTGTGGTTCTAGTTTGTATTCCTCACCCTCAGTTCCATTCATCTCCCCAATTCGTTAGCAGTTAATGGGTCCCTTTACAATCAACTTGCCATAACTTTTTTTACATATGATATATCTATCCATATAGTAATAGTAACTTTATATGTACATACATTTTTAAATTTACACTGTTTTGTACTTCCCATCTCTTTGCAAACCTCTCTCTTTCTCTCTAAATATTATTTTTGTGTCCTATCCATGCTAAACTAAATAAATGTGTAAAATGCTGCATGCTTACTTACTCAGTACATAGTCCCCACTTTACTCTCTTTCTTTTTTCTGCTATGGAATCAAGATACTTGTTTTCCCAGCTGTTTTTGCAACTCAGATGGCATAAGAGAATGCTGGCCAATGAGATGGCCTGCTGAGGAGAAAGATTTTGCTTTCCCTATAAAAAATGATTCAGATGTGCTTGCCATAACCCTTGTTCTTTCCTTATTCTAACTGTAGTATGACACCTAGAAATAAAACAGTTTTACTGCAAAGCTGAGAAAGGAGACAGAATAAAATTACAGAAAGAGCTTGGGTCCTTGCTGTCATTGGATTTGAACTTCTTCCCTCCATAAAAATGAGTTCCTAAATAATATACTGAATTTAATCTATTCCTTTATTTTCTACAGTATGCCTTTATAGTCTAATGCACCTGATCCTACTCTTATTCAAGAACATCTACGTGTTAGCAAACTCTTTGCTACAGCGATGCTGTAATAAACACTCTTGTACATGTCTCTTTGGATACCTATGCAAGAATCCCTCTGGTATACAACTGGCTGAGCTGAATTGTGTCTTCTCACAATTCATATTTTAAAAGTCTTACCCCCAGTAGCTCAGAATATGACTCTGTTTGGAAATTGGGTCTTTTTAGAGGCAATTAAGTTAAAATCAGGTTACTAGAATGAGACCAAATTCAGTCTGATTGGTGTCCTGATAAGAAGAGTAGGATAAAGCCAAGAAAAGGCATCAGGAATGTGCAGAGGGAAGACCATGAGAGGAAAGTGGCCATCTGCAAGAAAGAAAAGAAGCCTCAGGAAAAACCAAACCTGCCAATATCTTGATCTTACATTTAACAAATACTAGTGAAGCAGGCTAAGTATCTTTCCATTTATGTATTCAGCATCCCGGTTTTCTGTGAACTACCTTTTCACATATTGTTGCTCAAATCAGTGAGTGATTTCTATAATAATACTACATAAGAAACCACCCTGACATGCAGTATTATAAGACATTCAGCCTCTTACCTTAATTCTAACTTCCAGAACTGGTGGGGGAAAGGGGCGTTCTGTTTGTTAAATCACCAAATCGGTTATTTGGTTATGACATTCCTAGCAAACTACCACAATTCAGAAGTAGAATTCCTGGGTCAGAATGTACATAATTACTCAGTTTCATAAATATTTCCAAACTGGTCTCCAAAAGAAATACCAGCAGAACATGTGGGTTCATAGGTCTGCAATTCCACACCACAAACTATTATATGACATTTTAACTTCCTTCAACATGGGAGGTACAAAGTGGGTCTCACTGTTGTTTTAATTTGCACTTCTGATTACCAGTATAATTGGTAGCTCTTTTTAAGTTGCTTAGCCAACTACTCAAGTATACTTTCTATGAACTTACTTGTGTCATTCTTCTATTTTTCCTTCCTTTGTTTTCCCCTAAGTTGCCTATCTTTTTCCTTACTGATTTTTAAGAATTCCCTGTACATCTTCAGTGTAATCCTTTGTCCATAATATTCCTTGAAAATACCCACTGCCTGTCTCACGTGTTTCTCTTTGTCCAGGACAAATATCCTCCGAAAATTCTCTGTGCATATGAAGTTCTGGTCTCTTCATATTCTTATTGATATTACATTATTGCTACACATTAAATTTTTACTAATCTAATAGGTACAACAAAGTATCTATTCTTATCTTAATTTTTATTTACTCAATAACTAATTAAGTAAGCTAAAAATCTTACTTATTTCTTGATCATTCCAGTTTTCTGTGAATTCCTTTTCCACACATCACTGAACCTATTGGATTGTTCTTTATCTGATTGTCTTTTTCTTATGAATTTTTAATTTTTCATAAATTCTTATATTAAATAATTTTTATTAAGTGGTGTATTGGTCATGTATTTCCACAATAATATTACACAACAAAACATTCTAAAACTCAATGACATAAGATAAAATTTATTCTGCCATAAGATGTTTTAGATTAATTGTGAATTGGCTAATTGAAGGTGGACCTGGTTAGGTTTGCCCCAAGCTATAGTTTTGAGACCCAGATCTGATCCACATTTTTGTCATATCCCTTTGGACAAGAAGGCTACATGAAGCATGTACTTCTCATGGAAATGGCAGAAATACAAGAGGAATAAGTAGAAATATGCAGTGCCTTTTAAGGTGAAGTCTCCAATTTGGAGACTGCCTCTTCTATATTCCCATAGGCGAACCAAGTCTCATGGCCAAGTCAAACATTAACAGAGCAGAAAAATGCATTTTATCCTTAGTAGAAAGAACCTCAGAGTCACATGGCAAAGGGTATGGATATTGGGGGCGGGGGGAGCAGTGAGAGAGAAGAATTGGGACTAACAATGCAATCCACAATGCAATCCACTTCATAAGAATTAGTTGTAATATTATCTTCTCAATTGGTAACTTTTATTTTTCTTCTTTTATGTTTTATTTTCACAAAGAAAGTGTTTATATTAATGGAATTAAATATTTCAATCTGTACTATATTACTATGCATTGGGGTCTTTAAGAAATTATTTCCTACCCTAAGATCAAAAATTATATTCTTCTATTTATCTTCCTAGAAGAATATAATCATGGAGATCAAAAAACACATTGTAAATTAACATATGTATACATGTAAGATTATATAATATTAACTAAGGTCCAAGGCAACACAGTTAAACAAATGACCAAAGTTAAAATAGGATTACATTACAGCTGATTAGTGTGTGTGTGTGAGTGTGTGTGTGTGTGTGTGTGTGTGTATGCTATGGCTTCATGCATGCTAAGCAGGTGCTCTGCCACTGAGCTTCCAAGTGCAGCCCACAGACAAATTTTTGAGCTGAGTCTTTAAAACATATTAATGATAAAAGTTAGAAAAGAAGAAAAAGATACAGGAATCACTGAGGACCTCACTGGTTTTTGTTTTTTTGAGACAGGGTCTTACTGGGTAGTTCAGACTAGCCTTGAACTCACTGTGTAACTGAGGTTGGCTTCGAATTCACAGCGATCCTCTACCTCAGCCTCCCGAGTCCTGGGATTACAGGTATGCACCACTACACTCAGCCAGGAATCATAAAAAATCTTAAAACTTGACATTCTTTTATAGATAGATATTTGTTGATGCAAGCAATATATTCAAAACTGTAAAGAGCAAGATCATAGCAAACATATAAAGTCTTCTGAGGTCATGCCATTATGGAATGGAAAAAAGAAAAAGAAGCCTTCACAAAATTTAATAATTATAATAGAGTGTCTGTTATGATGTTGGATTAGTAAAATGTATATCAGATAATAGTGTATATCAGATAATATTAACTACTTTAATAGTCTGAGGCAAAAATGAAGCACACCTCTTAATTTTTCAAGTTAAAAATCACTTCCTGCCTACCAGACTGGCAGGGCATCTATTTATTATCTCTCCGGTCCCTCAAATTGTTGAAAAACTCTGGGGAGATTCACATGTCTTGAGGAGAGAAAGCCAGAGAAGTCGATTAGAATGCAACTGGCTGTGTTGAAGGATGCTGGTGTTCTGTCCCTGGCACAGCTTACTAATGAAAACTGATCCCCTGCCATCTAGTATGACCTTTTCTCCTTCTGTACTCTCAATGCTGTGGATCCTGTCAGAGCCACAGTGACTTCAAGATAGCAGCACCTTCCTTCTTCAAAAGTAATTCAGTCACCTGTGCCTTCACATTATTAGTTTACCAAGCACAGTAGTCAGATCAGGAGGTCTTACAGCACAGCTACACCAGAAACAGCCCCTTTTTGGGGTAATGCAGGCCACAAGAGGTGAATTCTAGTGTAAAGGTCTTTTAAATTCTCTCCCACTAGTAAATCTTAATCAGGACCAGTTCAACATAAACAAACAAACCCTCTGTTGATCAGCCCAGCAGCTGAAAAAAAGACCAGGAAGGACAACATTTGTCAAGCTAAAAAAAGAGACAGTTACACCAGTAGCTGAGCTACAAAAAGATAAGGATTTCATTAATGGTGTGCAAACACTAGGAAATATTTTTCCTTACCTTATGGTTCACAGATAAAATACAAAATGCCCACTTAACTTCTAATTTCAAAGAAACAATAAACAATTTTCTAGCACAAGTTATGGTTTATGCAATATATGGGCCTTAGTTATACTTACAATAAAATGTCTGTATTTTTGTTTGATAAATATGGCCACTCTACATTATCCATTTCATGAATGGTACAAATTAGGGGTACAATTTGGTTCCAGCCCCAGTTCCAATTGGGAGTTAGAGCTAAATCATGTCTGAATTTACAGCAGCCACAAACCCAAACCCTCACATCCCACCTGTGTATCTTCACGTCCTATCAGACTTGGGGCTGGTACACACAACCAGAAAGTCAACTCATACCCTCTCACTTCATAGGAAATACTTTTTAGATTGCCAGGGATGTTTCCTGGCCACCTCCCAGAAATACATTTCTAACTACCTTTAGTCAGAAGATTTTAGTTCCCAGAAATGCAACACAGGATGAAAGGGAACAAGGAACGCATGAAATACTGTGCCCTGGTACATGAGAATCCCAACAGCAGAGGCAGATTCAAGAAAATCACAAGCAGAAGGATACTCTTGGAGATTACAGTTTACATGTTTCTTTTAGGAAAGTAAATCTGAATTGTTTCAAATTATTAGGATAAAACTTGTCTCCAAATAGATGACCAAATAAAAATAGAAAAAAAGTTGTCTCAGTGGATATGTGCTTCAGCCCAGAAATTTAACAAGATGCTTGCCCTCCACTTTAAGACTTAAGAGAGAAATGCCATACTACAAAAGTTCATAATGGTGGAGCTTGAAAGGAATATACATATCTCAGTTAAAACAAACACCAAAACTAAATAAATCTTTTTTCAAAAATAAATAAAAAGAAGACATTAAAAAAAGGAAAAAAGAAATTTTCTTAAAGATACAAGGGGAAATTATCTCCAAGATAAAGGAAAGTTTAAAAAATACTTCAACTCTGTGTGCTCAGTAAATACTCAAAACAATAAATTCTAAGAAAGAAATGGTAGAAAGGCTAAATAAAATGAAAAGAAAGTTGTTTTTAGTGAGAGGTTTAAAAAGATACCTGGCAAATATCTAGAAATTCAGGAAAACCTAAAGGCTAATAAAGTAATTAAAATCCAAATTGGGAGAATCATTCCTTTCCATTATCTTCTATCTCTCGACCGACAACTTTATCATTCAGAGAGCAAGAGAAGCAAAGAATGGAACAGTGCCTTGGACTTAATTCTTACCAACAAAGAGGAATACATTAGTGAAGTGAAAGTGACAGGAACCTTGAAAGAAATTGAACATATCACTTTAGAGTTCATTACAGCCAGGAAAGAAAACAGAAAGCAAAGTAAGACAAGTATCTTAGACTGCTTAGCAGTTCACAGAAAATATAAGAACATTCCAGAGCTACAGACTCTAAAGGGCAGGTCAAAATAAATAAATAAATAATTTAAATGACCACAATCACAAATGAGGGAAAAATGAAAGAGAATATATATAAATAACTCAATATGGTATACAAAGAACTTTCTCAAGAACTGAGATTTCTTTTCAAGGACACACAAAAGAAGAAAGAAGAAGGCAAAGATAAGGATGAACACATTGGTGTGGTATCATCAGAAGACGAGATAAAGCTAAAATGAAAGATTTTTGAAAAACATTCATGCAACACAAAAACATTTAGGTTGTATTTGAGGATGGAAGGAGAAGAAAGATACAATTCCTCTCTCCCCAGGACGATTTTTATAATATTAACAAGTGACCGAGAGAAAGAAAAATGACAATTATTTTATTCTGCTTTCATCTTGTCTACCAGAGAAAATGGTCTTAAAATGGAAAAGTTGTGCCAGCATATTGAGAGAAAACTGATAAGATAGAGAAAAGGATAGAAAAGGAATGCTTAACTGTATGGATAAATGCACATTTTGGAATATATTCTGTTAAGGCAAGGTTTCTTATCTTCAGCATTCCTGACATGTTAGACTGGATAATTCTTATCATGGGGGACTGTCCAGTGTGTTGTAGGATGTTCAGAAGCATCCCTGGCCTCTACCTACTACACACCAGTAGCCCCCCACATGTGATAATCAAAAATGTCCCCCGAGATTTCCAGATGTCCCTTGAGAGAGCAATAGCACCCTTGGTTGAGAATGACTGCTTCAAAACAATAAAAAAGAATTTATATACTACCACAGAATTCTTGTTTGCATCTTTGAGTAACAATGGAAGATGGAAATAGTAACAGAAGATTGAGAACTGACAAATGTCCCAAATATCAGAAAGGATCTAAAAATTAAAACAAAAAATCAAATTGCATGTTGAACCAGCAAAATGGTAACTCCGAAAGCAAGCAAGAATCTCATGATAGTACCTCAGTATAGGTTCCTTAAGACCCATTCATACAAAACTAATTTATTTTCTTTTATTTTCAATATCATTGCTAAAGAGGATAAATTGGCTTCACTAAAACATTTTTAAATCTTTTATGAAACTCTCTTTGACAAGATAAAGGCGAACTTTCTCGTATACTAGTGGTCAGAGTATATATTGGTGCAATTTATTTGGAAGGCATTCTGGCAAGATCCATAAAGTTGTGTATGTACAAATCCTTTGACTAAGCAATGCCACTTCTAGGAATCTGAATATATGTACAAAGATAAATGTCAAGGCATATTGTTTGAAGTAACAAAAAGCTGGAAACAACCTAAATGTGCATCAGTGAGGGATTAGCTAAATAAATATCTTTCACTGGTGTTACTATGACTAAGACTGGATGGTCAGAAAAGGCCTTGGGAAATAAACAGAAACTAAAGCGTGCCATTTGCATTAACAGTGGGGGAAATTAAAAATATTTAATAACCAGCATGCCTTGGGCCTCACCCAATCAGAATTTAACCTGGGGCTGGATCTTGGAATCCCCTCTGTGCCAAGCATTCACTCTTATTTGCTGAGTAGGAGAGGCCTCAGGGGTCCCAGGCAGAGGCCAAGTCCGGGAAGATCACTGATCAGGGGAAGGAAAGAATACAACAGCATTTCACATTTGAACAAGTTGTATGGCCTTACCAGAAAATATCAGTCCTTTCCACCAGGTAGAAACCACATTAAAATAATTCAAAATAGCATGGAGTAATACACTGTTTCAATTAAATCAAGTGTCAGCTATGTTTTAAAGTGAAATCAATTTCTATGAATGATGTGTTTTTTTTTTTTTGTACCACAGATTGATAGTGGCTGCTCCATTACAGGAAGGCCAGGGAACTGAGGGAGTCAGGAAAGGAGGGAGATTTACTTTTGTTGTGTATCCTTTATAGCAGATATTACCAGTTTGTTAACTTGATACCCCTTCCAGTCCTGACCCTGTCTTACTCCTCAACTGTGGAAACTGGATATAGAGGAGCAAGACTGGGTCAGGACTAGAAAAAAATGTTAATTTAGCAAACCTATAGTATATGCTACAAAGGATATACAATGAAATTGTATAAAAGCCTGCTCCCTTCAGACTCCCTTATTGAAATGGAATCCAAATTTCACCAATCTAACATGATTTGTGTGTGATTTTAGTCAATCACAGTTATCAATACCTTCTTTCCAGTTGAAGGAGCTCCCCATGCTAGCCCAAGAACCTGGAATGGTAGAAGCTAACAGCTCTGCCCCACTGTCCCTCAGGTATGGCAGAATATCATTCCCTGCCCCACTCTCTGTCTTCCTGGCTCTCCTGGAGAATGTATGAAACGCCTAATGCCATTTATAAAACTCTTTTTGCTTAAACCAGCTAGACTCTTGATTATGAAAATCTGTGGGTAAAATGTATTAGAATAAAAATAAATGTTCATGTAACCTTTTCCAGTTTAAAATAAGAAACAGAGAAATAGATCTTTCATAATAAAAGAGACCAAGAGATGGAGGAGCAAGGGAAGTGAGGAGGAGATGAAAAAAAGAGTTAAGATGTGTTGTGCACATTTACTAAGTCCCCACGATGGATAAAATCATTACGAACTGCAAATATGTACTAATAAAAATAATTTTTTTAATGTTTATAGAAAATTTTTTTAACATGATAAAAATAACTAGTTGAAGAAGCAAATTTGAAAGACCTGGCACAGAGATCAGCAGAGTATTAGCTGTATCTCAATCACTCAAGACACTTCTTTTTTCCTTCTTTCTTTACTTTTTGTTCTTTTTTATTTGGTCAAGACACTTCTTTAAAAAGACAAATAAGGAAACAAAATTAATAGTTGTCCTTATACATGATAATTTTAGAAAATAATGGATGAGAGGGGCAGGGAATGAAAAAAGAATTAAGATGTGTTATGTACATATACAAATTTCCCAAGACAAATACGATCATTATGTCCTGCAAATATCTACTAATAAAAATTTTTTAAATCATTAATTAAAAAAAATAGTGGAATGAAAAAGTCCACTTATGAAAACAATCAAATTTTATAAAATACTGATATGGAGAAAATTTGAAACACATCAGGAAGCTAAAGCAGAAGGCCTTTCTTTCTTGAACTAAACTGGAGTTCTGCCAAAAGAGGAGAATAAGTGGATATTGCATAGGCAACCAACAGCATTTATCACAAACTATTTGATTCTTAAATCTAAGATTCCTTTGTTATCCTATGTTGGAAAAATAGAAACTGCACCGTATGGCAGAAAAGCAAGTTAAGGATGTAAATTCCCATGCAAACATAATTTAGGAGCTCTAGCTCTGAACTAAGGTAAACCACTGTACTTCTGGGATATCTCAGAGAAATTGATTTTATTTCTTACTCTCCCTTCACTCCCACTCACAAACATGCACATGTTCACCACAAAGGAAACACCGTAAGAGCAGGCCTTTTGTTTCACTAGTGTCTATCAAAGCACTTTAGAATGAATCCCAAAGTCAACACCAGACTGGTAGACTCAATGTAGAAGCAATCTTGCCTCTCAAGTTATTCTATGGGCTCTTCAAGGAGCTAACTCAAGGGCCTCTTTGCATTGTTACCACTTCAAGGCCTCATCAACTGAGACTTAGTAATTCATTATCTAATTAATTTTATATCTCCATCCCAATTCTCTGCCCTCATGCATATAAGTAGAGGAGATAAATGTTTATGAACTGCAATTTAAGCAATGCTACTGCAACTGCACATCTGCAATGAGATAAGAAGCTTGTGTTACAATGTAAATCAATGACTGCTTCCTTCATCTAGAAAGTCTTGCTGCAAAGTGCTAGGGTGTAGCTGATTTAAGTTCTAGCACCACCTCCTTATCTCCTTGCATAGACCAGTAACAAATTGAAAACTGCAGGTAACACTTTGAATAACGTTAATTTAAAGAAAGAACTAAAGCTATCAGGTTCCAACACCATGAATAACACTAATTTAAAGTAAGTGCTAACACCACCAAGTTCCAACTTATGAGTCTTTCTTTAAACATTGCTTTCTCCAACAAACCAATTTCCTCAATGACAGGAAGGACCTGAAACAGCACAGGTCCTTATGATAATAATTATGATAATGAAAGGCAGGAAAAGTAAGGAGAGGTTTGCTTAAACCCGATCAAATTTTGCACATAGGAACTTAAAGTCATTGCTAAATCTCCAAAGGTAGTGACTATCTTAGTAACAGATTACTGACTGGGTACTAGGCAGCAAAAATGTAGTTAAAAACAGTAGTTAAACATGTAAAAATCAGGTGCAGTGGCTAATACAGTAGTCCTATTCACTTTCAAAAACTCTGCAGTCTCAATTATCTGTCACTTTAGATTAGATTAGCAACTTGACTGAATTCAAGATCTCTACCCCACAATAGTACCACATCCCTTAAAATACAGTATCCAAATAAGAATGAAAAAATCATGCTTTTTGAATCTCTGCACTAACATTCCCATGAGCCAGTGATCCATAAATAAACATTATTTTTAAGTCTTCGTTATGAAACACATAGTTTCTCTTCAGGCAGGATTAGGTTGTCAACTTCTCCTCTTAAACCTTGATCCCTTCTATTACAAAATAAAAATAGAAACATGCAAACAAGTCCATAGAAAACAGAGAGTAGAACTCCCATTCATTCATAGTTTTATCACTGAAAAAGAAAGCTCCACAATTTTTTTCTTAATATAGGCAAAATATATTTCTTAAGATTCACAGCTCAAACTTATCTGTCAAATAATGATTTCTCTACTCTCTCCAATGATTCGTTTTATTAATCACTAATTCCCTGGATTTTTTTCCCTTCAATATATTATATTTCTATAACCATGGTTATAGAAATCCCCAAATTCCACAATGAAAAAATTAAAACTCATCTTCTTTGACTACCACCCTAACCATTCTTATGTTTCTCTGAATAGAAAAAGCCAATAGTAAATTTATGTCCTTGTGGGTGCCTTCAGTCCTTTTTCTTTCCATTCTGCTGCCTACAGACTTCCTCCAAAGACTTTTGATTTCCCAATTTCACTATAATTGAAGTATTTACTTTTCTTCTTTCTGTTATTTCCTATTTCTTTGTCATGGTTGATTCATAAAATTCATAAGTAAGAACTGTAAATATATGATCTTCCAGCAGAAGTTATTTATAAATTCTATTGGTCTAAGGTGCAAAGTTACATAAGTGGTCAAGGGTAATACTATCTATTGGTTTCAGGCAGAGCTGAAGCACTTTCAACTCTGATGTGTGCTGCTGATAACTGTGAAAGTGTATAAGTTGAAATTTTCTAAGTAGAGATTGTATCCTTTCACTTAATATATTGTTATCTAAGTGCCCAATAACAATGTCTTACACAACATAGATAAATAGGTTGATCAATAAATATTTTATTTGGTAGACAAGGAACTTTATAATGCATAAAAGAGAAACAAAAACACATCTTTCATAACCTTTGTCTTCAAATGGAATGCTCTCTAATTCAACTACTCCACACTAAGGAACAGAGATTATCTTAAATATAAATACATAAAATATACATGTATAAACACAATATATACATAGACATACATAAATAAATACACAAAAGTATCACAGTACCTAGATTTTCATCAATTATTTATAAAATTACATCTATTTACTTAATATGCAGCATTTTAGAATAGCATACATCTAAAATAGGTGATATTATGTGGAAATGTTTTGGTATAAAATTAAATGAAAAAATAAAGTTCAAATATTATCTAAAATTATTCAAGCACTTCAAATTCAATTATTTTTAAAGACATGCAGAGAAAAAAAAGACTACAGAAAAAAATCAATGAGGTTACAGGTAATATTCTTTTTCTCCTGTGCTTTCAAAATTCTTACAATGAGCACTTGTTACCTTTGTAACTTAAAATAAATCAGTTTTACTATAAATATCTCAATCTTTTACTCAAATAAGATGGAAAATTCAGACTATGTGTAGAAGGTAACAAATGGAAGCAAGAATGTCTCTGTATTTTAGGCTTCCTTGTTTAATATATTTGCCCTATGCTACTACTAAGGTAATTTTTTATAGTGGGTAACAAAATTTTACACATCCAAATACCCTATTCAGATTTTATTGGTGATAAGCCACATATCCAAATTAGCACTATTCTCAACTCACTGACCTTCCAGTCTGAGTAAGATAGCCACAAACCCAGAACCAAGTTTTCCCACTTATATTTTAGGCAAGTCATTGACTCTCAAGTACCCCAGAGATGCAAGTCTTTCTTAGTGGCATGTATCAATGACTCAAAACCTCTCCAGTCAATAAATTTCCTGATGCCTATTGCCAGTTTCTTTTTTCCATTTTTTCTCATCTCTTCCAATTCTCTCAGTGTAACTTATTACAGCTGCTCACAGACACTCAAGACCGTATTAGATAGTACCCTTCTGTCTACATGATCATTATATCCCATGTTCATTCCACATGGTGATTTTCACTTGATTAAAGTGTGATCAAACAGTTCCTCTAATGCCTAATATCATTGTCAATTATATAACAAATATAAGATAAATGTTAAATTCAAAAATTAAGGCTTTTTACCACTATCTTGGTTGAAACATCATCCATTTACTATGAATAAAGATTTGATTGAAAGAAAATCCCTTCAAATATTTTCCATCTTTGTTTCCTTTTTCTCCAGTCTCACGTCAAAGCACAAGCGTCCAGGCCATATCTTATCTTTTCCTGCACAGTATCCAATCGGCTTTTTATAGCCAGAAACTCTCTGAATGCAAAGCACGACCTTGGCTACTAGCTTCCGCTGGCACTGGTTTGAAAGTTATTTATAACTTTATAATTAGCGTGAAAGCCTACATTTTTCATCATAACTAGTTAAAACACTCCCTTTTTATATAATAATGTGATCTTTCCCTCAGAAGGAAACCCACATTTTAAACCTACAATATATAACTAAGACACAGCAATTCAAGGGAGAAATGAGAATGTACTGAAATCCAGCTCTTCTCTTCACAAATTTGACTCTTACCTTTCTGTTGCTTCCTATAAAGTATATGTGTTTAAAATTCAGCTCTTGGAGGGAATTTTCCAGAAAAATAAAAGAGAGAACTTTGGGGAGAGAAAAAATCTTCTTGACAGTCACAGAGTTACAGAATACCAAACTGAGGGGCAGTGACAGTGGGGCAGTCACTTTAGCTGAGCGCTGTTCACCCAGGATAAGAAAGAAAGGGGAGGTTACAAGCCAGGGTGGGTGGTATCTAATCCTGAACCACTAGTCACTGACCTCACTGACAACTTGTTACTGAAAATACTTTGTTGAAAAAGGCCAGACACATACTTTGCCTAGAGACCTACATAGTTGTTAAGAAGCTCTGAATGGGTTAGATTTAAAGTTCTATAAGTCCCTTCCAAAATAAGGACCTCTTATTTCTAATTAAAGCTGAAAGTCTAATTAAAGACTTACTGAAATTGAAAAATGATAGTGCAGGGATAACAGGAGCCCAGAAAATGTTTGCCTCAAAAGGTCTATTATTTAAAATTGTGTATATTTGGAGCCATTGATGATGACATCAAGACCATGTGTCACGCCTGAGATAGAATTTTTCCTCTGAAATCTCACCTGTCTCATAGCCTTACTCCAAGTGTCACATCCTCTGTTTCCAGTATCTATGAAGAATCACATAATTATAAGTAAAGAAATTAAATTAAAGATTTACCAAAAATATTACAAGTGGAACAGTTTAAAATAAAACCACCAAAAAGTCTTCTACACCAAAATTTTTCAATGTTAGCCTTTTTTGTATTTCCTATATCCGTTTTAAAATATCTTAATATTTATCTAATCACTATTTTAATATTCACTTAAACAAAAGTGAATATTCTTGCCTTATTCATTATTATATTATCAATTCCTTGACACCACACTTGAACTTACATAGTGTTTCCTTGGACATTACTACTTTTCTGACTTTCTTCTACTAGCTTTTAAAATAAGAGGCGGTGACTATAATATGAACTATCATCTGAGTTTTGGCAGTCCTTGTCTTAGAAGACCGAATTCAAAATAAAAGAAAGCATTTATTAGCTCTACAGATATTCTTGGAACAAATACCAGGGATCCAAGAGAAAAGGCAGAGTCTGGAGATTGTCACAGGGAATCAACTATGAAAGGGTTTTCATTTTGTATCATTTGCAGGGATGCCTGCAAAATAAGCATATTTCTACATAGCTTCCTTTAAGCTGATGTACATAACTGTACATAACTGACATTTATCTAAAGATTCTTAGTTGCTAACATACTGTCTTCCCCCAG
>RJWT010024120.1:0-16670 GCA_004365215.1 Cuniculus paca | reverse complement strand
ATTTCCTCTGTGACCCACTGATTGTTCAGGAGTGTGCTATTTAATTTCCATGTGTTTATAGAGTTTTTGCAGTTTCTTTTGTCATTAATTTCCAGTTTGATAGCACTGTGATCAGATAGTATGCATGGGACAATTTCAATTCCTTTGCATTTACTTAAGCATGTTCTATGGGTTAGTATATGGTCTATTCTAGAGAATGTACCATGTGAAGCTGAGAAGAATGTATACTCTGAGGTTGTTGGGTGGAAAATTGTAGACGTCTACCAGGTCCATTTGTTCACAGATTTGATTCAGTTCTGTTATTTCTTTCCTGATTTTTTGTCTAGTTGATCTATCTCTTTGTGTCAAGGGTGTGTTAAGGTCTCCTGTTATAATTGTGCTATTGCTTATTTGATTTTTCTTTTCTATTAATATTTGTTTTCCATAGTTGGGTGCTCCCGTATTTGGTGCATATATATTTAAGATTGTTATCACTTCCTCTGGCATGTTTTAGTCATGTTATCTTTCTGCGGTGGTTTCTTTACCTTTTCCCTCTACTTAATTGTTTGCCCTGGTTGGTGTTCTTCTTCTGTTGATGTTTTTGACATAGTAGCTATTTTCATGTCTGTCTAGAGTACCCTTCAGTATTCTTTGCAGGGTTGGTTTGGTGGTCATGAAGTTCTTCAGCTGCTCTTTGTCATGGAAGTATCTTATTTCTCTATCAATTTTGAAGAATAGTTTTGCAGGGTACATCAGTCTGTGTTGGAAGTTGTTTTCCTTTAGGACTTGAAATACTTCACTCTATGCTTTTCTTGACTACATTGTTTGTGTTGAGAAGTCTGCTGTGATTCTGATGGGCTTTCCTTTATAGGTGATTTGCTTCTTTTCTCTAACAGCTTTTAATATTCTGTTCTTATGCTGAATTTCTGGGATGCTGATTATTATATGTCTGGCTGTTGATTTATTTTGGTTATGGCTAATTGGCTTTCTATATGCTTCACTTATCTGTATGTCAGTTTCCTTTCCCACGTTTGGGAAATTTTCAGCTATTACTTCTTTAAATATTGTTTTTATACCATTTGTGTTTCCTCCTTCTTTTTCATTTACACCTATCAGTCTTATATTATTTTTCTCTGCATCATCTTACAACTGCTGAATTGCTATTTCCTGATTCCTTGTTATTTTTAAAAGATGTTTCCTTTCTTCCTCACTAGCTGCAATAATGTCTTCAAGGTCCAAAAGTCTATTTTCACATTCATTGAGCCGGCTTTGCTAACTTTCAATGGCATTCATGATTTCTTGCATATCTCTTTGAATCTATTTCATGCATTCTAATTCTTTATTGTATTGTTCATTCAAGGTTTCCATCCTTTTCCAGTGCTCCTTATTTTTCCAACTATATCTTCTTTAGATGAGTTTAGCATTTCTTTCATTATGTTTATCATCTCTTGTTTTACCTGGGAAATCATTTCATATCTCAGTTCCTTTACAGCTTCATGAGTTGCTTCTTTGCTTCAGTTGCTCTCATTTCTGAAGTTTCAGGTGTGTGGCTTATACTTTCTCCTATGTCCATGTCTCTTTGACTTGTTTGGGATGGACTGGAGGTGTAAGATTGCATTTTGCTCTTTTGTTTTGTCATTTTCCTGTATTCCCGTGTGGCAGGCGAATCCAACATGCAAGGTAAAGAAGCTCCAAGGATAGATGAAATTCACAGTGCATGCCTTCAGCTCCAGCCAAGACTACCACTGTGGCTGCTCTGTTGCTGGGCAGTGACTGAGTGGAGTCCACACAGGACCTCAGGGACACTCCAAACAATCTGGACTGATGGTGGACTTGGCACAGGTCCTACCAGGCTGTTCGCAAGGTCCCAAGCTGCATGGCTAGGTGAAATCCACTGTGCATGCCTTCAGCTCGAGCCAGTCCCTGAGCTGTGGCTGCTACACTGCTCCAGGGTGGCTGGGAAGAGCTGAGGCAGGACCCCAGGGATGCTCCAAACATCCTGGGCTGATGGTGGAATTGGGGCAGGTAGTAAAAAGAACTTTAAAAGGTTGGGTCTCAAGTGGCTAGTAAGTTATCTCATTGTCATTTTATAAATATACTTGTCTACACTAATTAGAGGCAGAGTCTATATCCGCCAAGTCCCCACACCTACTGGGATCCATATTACAACATTCTATTTAATTTAACTTGAGAATATCATACTGTTTAAAAAGAATTAGGGACCAATCCATATTTTTGTCTAGTAAGCAACTCATACCAATTAATATTTATCATCACCATTAAAAGTGTTATAAAGGTACTATAGTCCTACTGAAAAAATAGGAAAAAAGACAAATTTTCGGAGAAAAAAGGAACAACTATTTTGTGACCATTCATCTAGCTTAATAGATGACTAACCACTTGGTTCCTAGTCAAATTTTTCTTTCAGTAAAAACTCAAAGAATTTATAGTTAACAAAACTGACCAAGGATCCTATATAACTAATAAAACCACTGTACTTCATTGGAGAGTCTTTATTAAGCAACTTTAACCAAAATTCATAAGAGTTTTACCACCAAAAATTGGAAGCTAATAAATCCATAAATTGGAAGATCTCAGATTAGTGGAGTACAAACATTTAAGTTACCCTACAACTGATTAATTCTTTGAAATGAGATGATTGACACAAACCCAGTTTTACATTTCATAACCTCATACATCCCAACTGGAGACTATTAAAGAGAAAAATACAAAAAGAAACATGTTCTTTAACTGTCTTATTTGTTTTGTAGTTCCATCATTTAAAATATAAAATGAATAAAGTAAAATCATATATTTTTGCAGACTATGAAACAAATTCCTTTTCCCTGCCCATGATTTGACTCTATTTTAGTATCATACATAAAAGATTATTTGTTTGACCAGAATGCATGGTGATTTCTTTTCATTTTTTGTTTCTTTGTCATATTTATACAATACAGCAGCAAATTTTCTATTAAATCTTCAATGTGTGATAGCCTCCCTGTGGTAGATTAACTAATGGTCAATTTGGAACATGCAGCTAAATTGAATCAGCATGGTCTGGGTGTGAAGGTCCACCTGAGGGTTGTTGCCAACTACTGAAATACCAATGTTATACATTGTAATCCAAATGCTGTATATTATAATCCAAATATTGCAATCCTTTCTCCAGTTCACCTTGTAATCTAGAAAGTTATATTTGTAATCCCATAGAAACATTATTGGAATTCCAGCAAGTTAATTCCAATCTAGTACCTCCAGTGCAACCCACAACAAGAGTAAAGATACTAAGACATATTCAAAGTTATGGGCAGCCAAGGAGTCTGATCCAAGTGAGGATATAAAGACACAGACCCAAATCCAAAGCCTCTCCCAGAACTTATTATCTTGTGAAGAAGGGAGTGGTTCAAGGATGAGTGACAGTGAGAATAGCAGGAATTACATGAGTAACCTGAGCTGGCTAAATAGGTGAGGAGAAAAGCCTCTTTATAATATGCAAGGAGAATGATATGCAGAAGGACCAGTCTGCATAATTCAATTAGGGTAGCATCTGAATCGTTTTAGGAGGCTATTGCTTCATTTTCTGATATGTAAACTTGTGCCCTGTAGAGTCCTAGCCTCTCGCCTTGAGAGCCATACCCAGCTGACATTCATGGAGCTGAGTGGCTCTGCCATCCCACTGAGCTCAATCCTTTATAGAAAGTACTATGCAAGGAAACAGGAAACTGTCAGGAATTACATATCAGTACCTCAGCTATCCTTATCTGCATCACTTAGAGACAGTTGAAAGGAGAAGGAAATCATAGCCCACTCTGTACATATCAGCATATGGAAATAAGACTCGATTTAACTATTGTTGCAGCAAATGTTCTGCATTCAAGAAGAGATGCCCAGGTAGTCTTCTACAGCCAGCAATGTAAAAGGAGAACTGGAGGGGAAGATGAGGCTATTGATTTTCCAGGAGAAGCTTATCATGCTGGTTTTCCTGATATGAATTCAGCTGTTTTCATTGTAGGAGGAGCTCAGGTCCTTCCTGTCCGAGTATGGCTATGGGTCTCTTCATAAAAGCTCTGGTTCTTACATTGAGCATTGCTTCCTAGCTCCAGTATGCTTCCTCAGTCTTCTGGGATAGATCCTTCATTCTGCTGATACAGACTTTCTAGTTTCCACCACTGACCTTTGGGCCTTCCCAGAGCAGATCCTTTATATACATTTGCATGAGACATTGTCATGGGTTCTAGGCATCCAGTTGGACTCATGGAGGACATTACCATGGACTCTAGGTCTTCAGCAGGACTCATACAGGACATTGCTATGGGATTCAGATGCTCATGAGGATTCTTTGGGTCTCTAGTACATTACCAGATCTCCTGCATGCTTCTGCATTTAACTTTTTTGGGAATATCAAAAAAAATCCTATAAATTATGTGTGCCATATTAAATCTATTCCCTTATAAACCCTGACTATAGCTCTTCCTATAATCAAACACAGAAAATATTTATTATTCAAGCACTCCCCAGTCATACCAAGCAGTAATTTCTGACAATCTAGCATGTGATGAACTCTTAATTGTTAGAGATAACATAAAGTAGTAATCTTCAAATCTGGATGACCACAATATCCTTTGAAGAGCTTTAAAACAACAACAAAATTTTGAGAAATTATTAGAAATTCTGATGTAGTAAGGGTAGCATCTGTCATTTAGTATAAAGAATTTTCAAGATAGCTTATATTTTCCCTAAGTATTATAAATTCTTTCAACTGATCCTAGTATTCTTAGACCACCAATAATAAATTATCATATCTAGAAAGATAACTTCGGATGAATACAACCAGGACAGAGTGCAAATACACTGACTCAAACAATGAGAAAGTTGTGAAAGTTCCAGCCCTAATGCCTAACCACTGTTTCAGTAATATTTACTCTAGTGCTCAGAAACAATTTCTACAATAGTGTCATTGATTAAGAATGGAAAAATAGATTAATTACAATAGCACTCCTGGATTTTATTTCTTTTATACTTAATTTCAGCAAAACACCATCACCCATTATCAATGAAAGCCAATTCTGTTAATTTTAATTTTATTTATATTGTCATTTTATTTTTATCTAATTGGAGGATTTGATTTGATAGCTATTTTTAATGTGTTAAAACTTGAACCATGTATATACTGTCATAGATTTAAACATATTTAAATATGGTTACAATAAAATTAGTTTACAATGATATGGTAGATACATGAGAAATGGTGCTTTCACGGAATATTTGATTGACAACAGACTAGCTCTATCATGAAGTTACTAAGAGAGCAGAATTCTTTCTCCAACTTACAGTGTTATCTTTAATCTTTTTCCAAGATGGATTGGTTAATTTTATGTGGGCAACTTAAAACACAGTACCCACATATACTTTGTCGAGCAATAATCTATACATTGCTTGAGAGTGTTTCCTTAGATGAGATTAACATGTGACTCAGCTGACTGAATAAAGCAAATTGCCCTTAATAATTAAGGTGATACTTGGCCAATCAGTTGAAGGTCTTAATAAAAAAATTGGCTTTCCTGAGAGAAAAGGAAATTCTGCAGCAGTCTGCCACTAGGTTTCACGTTCGATATCAACTATTGGATCTAGGATGTGTCATTTAGTTTGGAATTTGTTAGCCTTTACATATACTTGAACCACTTCCATAAAAGTAAATATATCTTTTCCTCTTTCTTTTCTCTGTCCCACTCTCTCATTTTTTTTTTCTTTGATACCAGGGATCGAACTTAGGACCTCACACTCGCTAGGCAGGCACTTATGCCACTGAACTAAATCCCTGGTCCTTCTCTCATTCATTTTCCTTGTCTGGAGAATCTAATACACAGGTCCTACTTCATAAACAAATTGCACGTTTGCCAAATCTTAGGTTTCAGTGTTCAAATACAGTTGTGCTCTTCCTCACTGCAGTTTAAGAATTGTGTCCAAGTTAAAAAGTGGCACAAAACTAATGTACGGTTTGCTCATTTCTCAAATTGTCTTTGCTTATTTGATGCATCAGTTAGTCTTCTATTACTATAAGAATAAAACAGAGCCTGGATAACTTACACAGAAGAAATTTACTTAGCTCACAGATGGGGAAATTGTGTGAGGCTCTGGTGAGGACTCACCTCCCTGTTGTCACATCATGTCAGATGACATTGTAGTGGGACACATGTGACAGGAAGACACTAAGTAGTGAGAAAGGGACCCAGAAAGTGTGAAGGAAGCAGGTTTGTTCCTCGTAACAATCAGTTCTCATAAGAATTTACCCCACAGTTCAGTATTAATTCCCTCTGAAGGTAGCAGCCCAGTGATCTAAATACCTTATACTAGGCTCCATCCTGAAAGATTCCAACTCCAAACATTATACCCCTGTGGGGCAAACTCGTAACACATGAACCTTTGGAGGGCACACTCAAAGGATATCTAAATCGTTGCATTTTATCAATTTAGACCTACCAGAGTGAATACCATGTTAGTAAAGTGAGGATTAAATTGTCTTTTGAATTACATCAGGTCTTCAGTTTCTTCTGTTTAATAGTATCACTACATCAGATAATCTAAAATTTAATACATTAATTTTGGATTACAAAGTAATCAATTTATTGTCTTGGAGTTGATATTTCAGGTAAGGTGAAGTATTTGTACTTCTCTGTCTCTCTCATGGAATACATCTTCACAGCCTGTGTAGAAACATACAACAGATATTTGTAAACTGTAAAATGTAAATGTCATCAAACAGAAAAGAACATCTGGCTTAGAAATGCTACTAAACTAGTAAATTTACTCCAGTCACCAAATACTCAGTCTTGAGCCTCATGCAGCCAGTTGCCTAACAGTAAGCAGACACCAGTATGTACACAGACACTAAGAGTTATAGCATAGATCTAAAATGTTCCCCAAAAGTCTTACATTCAGAAGAGGGGCCTAGTCAGAAGGGTTGACTCACAAGGGAATGACTTAGTAGGATGTTTTCTGTACCCAGCTCCTCCCCTCACTCTCTACTTCCTGACCACCATGAGGCGAGCAGTTTTCTCCTGCCATGGCTTTTCTCCATGCTATCTCTACCCTGAAGTCAGAGGCAATGGGCCAAACCCTCTGTAACTGTGAGTCAAAATAAGTTTTTCCTCCTTTAAGTTGCAGGTGACAGGTATTTGTCCCAGTGGCAAGAAAGTGACTTCCACACCAAGAAAAACCTTTTAGTTTTGACTGAAGGAACAGAAAGGATGAACTCCTAATATTTAGAAACATGCTGAAATTTCAATTGTTTTCTACATTCTATTCTCTCACATTCAAGTTCCCAACATGCCCATCTTAGGGTAACAGCATTCAAAACAGGAACCTTAAAGTCAAAATTCTGTGGGAGGGAAAACTTTCTCTCTCATTAGTAGAGCAATGGTCCCAAGTCAGTGGGATCAGCTTCCACTACTTTTGTCCTCTCTGTCCAAACATCACTGGATTCCAGATGTAGGTTCAAAAATGGAAATGTACAGCAGAGTAGAGAAACTATAATAATAAGATTCTGGCCTAAAGTCTGAAGAGAGAGCTTCAGGGAATCACAGAGCACCAGGGTAATCCCAAAGAGCAAAGAAATCAAAGAAAGAACTCCAAAATTTTGTAAACTTCAGGGTTCACTGTGATCCGCATCAACATACCAAATATTTAAAAACTGAGTTAAAGGAGAGAAACTACTAGCCACCAAAATAGAAGATACAGAGAAAAAAACAAATGAAAACTTTAGAACTGAAAAATGTGACTAAAATAATATAACCGCAGGGACTGGACTCAAAAGCAGAATGGAGCTGTCAGAGAGTTAGTAAAACTTGAAGATATATCAACAGAAATTTTCCATCCAAAACACAGAAAAAGATTTTAAAATGAGCAAAGAGTTAGGAAATAAAACAATTAAAAATATGTTTAGTATTTGTTTCATCACAATTAGGGAAGAAAAAAAGAATGACCACAGAGCAGAAAAATATTGGAATATTCAAAAACCTTTTAAACTCAACAAAAGTTTTTTATAGATTCAAGAAACTGAGCAAGTCTAAACCAGGATAAACTCAAAGAAATCTATGTCCCAATGTATCAAAATCAAACCAGAAAGTTAAACAAGAAAGTTAAACAAGATTAAGCCAAAAGAAAAATCTTGAAAGCAGCCAGAGAAACAATAAATAACTTGTGGAAGAATGACCAAAACAATACATTTCTCTTCAGACTGCATATAGGCCAGTAGAAAGTGACACAGCATTTTTAAAGTAAAAATCTGTTGCCCCGGATGTAGACCCAGTGAAAGTGCCCTTTAGAAATAAAGATAAAGACATTCTCAATTTATGTAGAGACAGAACATAAACAAGCTATAAGCATAAATAGGCTGAATATCACTAAAGTGTCTATGTTCCAATTGAAATAATTAAAATACTGATTCTAAGTAGACTATAAAGAGTTAAGTATTTTCTAACCGTGGGTAATTATTAAAACAAAGTTACAAAAACAGAAAGAGATATTGTCAAAATCACAATAGATATACAAAACTAAATCCTAAAAAAAAATTAAAATAATCCAAAAGAAAAAAAGAAAGGTAAAACAAAGGAATAAAAACAAAAGGAGCTACCACAAAATAAATAACACTATGATAGGCTGAAATCTAAGTGTACAAAAGTACATACTTTAAATGATGTAAGAATGCAATCAAAATCAGATGCTCAGAATGCGTAAAACTTACTCAAATATATGTTGTCTGTTAAATACTCAAGTCAAATATAGGTGGGTCAAAAATAATGGAAAAGGATATACTATCCCTTCTTAATCAAATACAGTCAGAAAAAAATGCTTTAAGAATATATTTAGCTATGTTAAATTCAGACCAAGTCAAATTGAGAGCAAAGAAATTACCAAGGATACAGAGAGGAATTAATCAAAGACTTAGTTCAGAAAAAAGACACATATTACTTATGTAGGCAACTACCAAGAGAGCGGAAAAACACATAAAACAAAAACTGAAAGAATTAAAAAAATAGATAAATCCACATTTATATTTTGAGACCTCAACTCATCTCCTATAATATATTGACAGAGATTCAGTAAAGATTTAGAAGACTAAAAAATATCTTCACTATACAGACTCTAAAAGGGTTAGGTTCACAGAATATTAATATATTGAAATTACAGAACATTCTACCTAAAGCAGCAGAATACACATTCTTCCCAATTTATTATTTACTTATTTTTACTTTTATCTTTTCCAAGTATTACAGCTTCAGTCTCACTATGTGCCTCTCGCACATGTTCTTTTAGGTTAGAAAGTGAGAGTTTTAGCTGAACATTCCGCCACAGAGTTGAGACATCTGATCAGAATATCTTCACTGTACCATTCTCTTCTCATTCCAATTGACATTCCTCCTGTATCATTTAGGAACCAACAGTAACAGATAAAGAAGATGTAAGAGAAGCATGTGGACACAATTATTGCATTTTCCTCCACAAATTTTTTTAAATATTTGTAATTTTCAATTATAGACTATTTTATAAAAATTAGATATGTACATAAAATATGTCAAAAAATTCACATAACCTACTATAGATAACCTAGAAGACAGAATTATTTTTATACGTAAGCCTCTTGTTTATCCTTCCATATCACATTTCCCACCTTTCCCTCTGTAAACAGACATTTTTCTGTTCTGTTTTCATGAATATCTCATAAGTTTTTCACAAATATTCCAAAAACTTGTATATTTTCCTATTTATGAGTGACTAAAACAAAGATTAATTTTTCAGTTTCCTAGAATATAAATTTTAAATCATTCTACACATATTCCTTGACTATTTTTTCTTTTACTTAATAGTATGTATGTGTTTATCTGTGTTCGGAATGTATCATACAGTATTCTCTTTATGTTAATATTCTACTACTGATGTACATGGGTCACTTACTGTTTAAGGCTATTATTAAAAAGGCTGCCATGAACTTGTGCTGTATGCATACAAAGTTTTCTCTAGAAAACACAACTAGAAGTGGGGTTGCTAAATCATAGGATACATACATTTTTAATTTTCCTAAAAAATACCAACCTGGGATCGAACTCAGGACCTTGCGCTTGCCAGGCAGGCGCTTACGCCAATGAACAAAATCCCCAGCTGCCTCATATTCTTATAAAAACTTGAGTTTCACACTATTTATTTATTCTGACAAATCTGAGGTATGTCTTAGGGTAGCTAACTATAATTTAGAATTATATTTTCCTGATTTTTGTAAATTTGAGAATCTTCTAAAATATTTTTGCTAGTTATTCATACTTCCTGTCTTTTCACTAATGTCTTTTGTAAATTCTTTGGGAATCTTGAGTTTTGTTCTCTCACTCTCCCCAGCAATTTCTCAGACAATAAAAAATATCATAATGTTGGTTTTGAGAGCTCTATAGCCATTTAATATCATTTCCAAAAGTTTATAAAAGGGTTGCATTTCCAAGAGATGCCCAGTACTCGCATCCTCGCTAACATGCCTGGTTTAAAATCACTACAGAAGATTCTTTTGAAATGATTGAGTCACCCTTTTAATGAACAACATCTCTTCCAGTTGCAGCATATTCCTTTGCACCTTTCCTCCTGGAGAAGACATACTAGGATGTGAAATATTCTATACAGTAAACATCATGAAGATCGAGGAGCTATGGAAATACTACTACATTGTCCATCTCCATCTTCCTTTTTTTTTTTTTTTTTTTTTTTTTGCGGCTCCGGGGATTGAACTCACGACCTTGCGCTTGCTGGGCAGGCGCTTAGACCGCTGAGCTAGATGCCCAGCCCTATTTTTGAGACAGGGTCTCACTATGCCATTCAGACTGGCCTTGAGCTCACTTTGTAGCCCAGGCTGGTCTCGAACTCACAACGATCCGCCTGTCTCAGCCTCTCGAGTGCTGGGATTACAGGCGTGAGCCACCACGCCCGGCCATCTACCCATTTTGTAGAAGAATTACACACCAAAAATTGAACAGAACCAGATTTAGAATGCAAGATGATTACGTTCAGTTTCTACCAAAATTCTTGATAAAATTGTCTTTTCTGCATTTGTATTTTCTGCTATTGTAACTGAATTTCACGGACTGAGTGTCTCATAAAAATAAAGGTTAATTTAGTTTGGAATTCTAGAGGTTGGGAAGTTCAACAGTGAGGATTTAGGACACGCTAAGAGCCTTCAAGCTGTCATGCCATAGCCGAAAAACAGAAATTCGAACAAGTGGAAAGATAAGAAACACAGGGGCCAGGTTCACTTTAAACAGCCTATGGTCAAACTCAAGATAATTAGTCCATCCCTGAATAAGAATGTTCACCCATTCAAGAAAGCTATACTTCAAGGCTTAATGTCATTTCCTGACCAGGCCACTCTTAAAAGCCTCACCTCCTAGTACCTGTCACAATGACAAATATTAACATGAGTTGTGGAAGGAACATTCGAACCCTAGCTAGCAAATGAAAAATTTTCGTGCCAATAAAAATAATACATACTCATATAGGAAATTAAAGCAATAATAAGATATGAAAAATTTTCGTGCCAATAAAAATAATATATACTCATATAGGAAATTAAAGCAATAATAAGATATGAAAATAAGATATTTTAAAAACCATACAACCTTATACAAACTGAAAATAATAAATACGTATTTTCTTCAAAAAAACAATTTCTCTCTTTCTGTCTCTCTCCCTATTTCCCACCTTCCTGTTATCCTTCATTTTTTAGTTGGTGTTATTTCCAATTCTTTACTACATACAATATAACCATGAATATCCTTTGACATGTATCATTTCACATTATTTGATATTTTTCTTTTGATAAATTCCTAAAGTAAAGGACATCCATTTTAGAAACACATTTGTGTTTTAGTAGTTTACATTTACTTTCAATTTTCCCTAAAGGAAATACCCATTAACTAGTGTTGGTTTTCCCTTGTCCTTACAGATCTTGAAACAATTTTGGGGGGGAATAGAGATGTTTGGGCATGAGTCACCTAGTTTTCCTTGTAAAAATTAGTAATTTTTTTGCATTGTGCAATGCCATGTAATAAATGAACGATCTTGGAATCAATTTGTTTTTGAATCCTTTAATTAAAGAAAACTTTCCTGTCTGACAAGAAAAATGAATGATAGGTCATTGTTTTTTGTGTTTCCTTGAATACCAGCTACGTTGACAAGTTTTCACATGTTTAAAAGTTATTTTAATTTCCTTTTGAGTGGTTTATTCAAGTGCTTTTCAACTTTGAATTGGGATATATGTTGTATCTTATTCATTTTAAAATTTCTGTGTGTATGAAGATTTTTGTCTATCACTTATGATGCAAATAAGCCCAAATTCTTTCATCTCTTAACTTTGATTTGTTTAACTAGTTTTTAAAAATAGTTCTCTTGGTGTACTGATTATACTAAATATGATTGGACCAAGACAAACAAAATGTTAATGATCCCATCTTTTGTAAAAGATCATAAATGACAGTAATAGACCAAATGTTGTCTTGCCCAGGGTGCAAATGTTCAGTATGATAAGCAATTTTCTCCCACTACTACAGTAAATAAAAATGTGTTATTCTCAACAAATTTTATCACCTAGAGTTAGGCATATGACCCAACGTAGCCACCTCCTAACTCCTGCTGGGAAAATGAACAATAGTAGAGGGTCAGTGAAACAGTTGCAAAAGAGTTGGCAGCCTATCAGGCATAACATAAAGCAAATATTCAAAATGTGGAGCCCAGCAGCCTATCAGTTAATAGTCCAACAGCATCATGGCTGGAAATGTTACACATTCAGGGACACTTATGGCAGCAATGTTGCTCTAACTAAGAAAATATTTCTTGTAGCGACTTCTGAACTGTGCAGAATTCTTTACTTCCCGCCCAATACTGGTTCTCATTCATTCTACTGATTATGTGTACAACCTAATATCTTTGTCAGAAATTAAGCAGAGTTCATTTTGTTTGTGCCTCTACTTTCTGGTTAGTTCCACAACTTTCTTTCCTTTTACTTATTTCCAAATTTGCAATATGATTATATAATGTTGCATAGTGGTTGTTTTCTCAATTATTCTATAAAAGCATATTCTTCATTGCCTATCTTTAATTTGTACGACAAAATTTTATGTGTAATTTTCAGATACCCACATGTCAACCTTTTCTCACAAAGTTGTATTAAAAAGGCAATCAATTAAATTTGTCTTGCATGTGGCTTAAGACTTTTGTATGTAGGAATCTTCTCTTTATTCAAAACAGGAAAAATATGTTTAACTTAGAAAGTAATTTTTATTTACATAACCTGTTGATAAAGGAATAGGGAAGCTTTATTTAAAATAGGTGTCATTCACCACCACATGTTGAAAACTACAAGGGCATGATTACATTGGAAAGACAAGTACACAACTATTGAAAGTAAGTTTTCCACTGTTGTGCTATCAGCTACCAAATGTCAGAAATTTTAAGGAAAGGAGAAAAAAACTCATATGAAGCAAATAATTCCCAAACTTAACTTGACACTTACAGACATCTGGAGAGGCATTTGGTAAATTTAGAGAAATTCCACAGGATGTTTCACAACTCCTTATTGCTTATTTCTCTCACTAAACCCAAAGGCAAGTCATTATTTAAAACGACATCATTTTTCTCTCAGTAATTAAAACTAAACTTCTACTTTCCATAACATTTAACTATATTTAATTTTTTTAATAATCATCTCTTGGTAGGTACAAAATTCTGGAAATTTTATACTAGCTACACATAAAGAAAAACTGACTTTACTCATTAACACCTTAATTATTCGGCCCAGTTGATCTGACTTGTCTGTCAGATTTTCTCTGGCTAACTGAAGATAAATGGATGTAAATTCTGCCATAACTGAGCATAAACTTTAAGCACTGCAGTGGCAAGGATCATATACTAGCTCCTTTATTTGTATCATAAGAACTGCATGACCCAGATAGACACCGGCTTCTTCTGTGTGCATCTTCAAATGAAAAATCACACGGAAAGACAGACAGCAGAGTTGTCAATGACCAGCAGGAGCCTACAACTGACTTGAAAGGGGAGGAAAGCAATATATCTTTGTTGTCATAAGGTTTTGAGATGTGAAAGATGGTTGTTATGTGTCACAGCTTAATGCAAAATGACTAATATTCATAGTATTAATCTTCACTGTGACCCAGCCTACATCTTCAGGTCAGATAATTCTGCATGTATTATGTTACATATTTAGAAAAACTAATGATAATGACAGAGATACAGAATTTTCAGCAGAATTCCCATTACTTACTTTAATGATAATACTTTAAATTACATACTACCCCTGATTTAAACTAGGAGTATAAACTGAGATAATCACTGTATTGTAACCTACATATTCTACTCCCAGGGTCAAAGGAGGAAGCAGCAACCCTAAAACTGCAGGAATTGTTGAATGGAAATTGAGGGCCTTTGGAAGCTGAGAAAAGGGAAATAAATGATCAGAATACAATTATAAATATATATTACATGATGAAAAAGATACAACTTTAGTGTCCTCTAAAATTATTATAACTTTTTAAGAAAATATATGTGTAGTTTGTTTACATTTGAAAACATTTAAAGCATGAATAAAATTGTAACATTATTTCTCATTAAATGATAGATTAGTCAATTGTAATGCGACTGCACTAATTTGAACAAAAGCACGAGAAAGAAGACTTCAAAAGAGCAAGATCCTAGATTGCATTCAAGGAATTCAAGATGATTACTGGAAAAATAAAACTTCTAATGATTTTGAAAAGTATGCTAGATTTATTTCCACTAAACACTTTGTCACTGAAGGTTTACGTTATTAGTTTGAGGCAAAACTCACTAAAATGTTTATTAACTGCAATAAAATTTATAGAGGAAATCTAGATATTTGTACACATATTTGACTGTATGGTACATTTCAGATAAATTAGTACACATAGCTAACAAGATATTTCATCACTTCCATCTTCAAAAAATGCTATTTTATTCAAAAATTATATATATATAATTATATATATAGATAAATATGTATATGTAATTCAGCATGTCCATTTCCCATGATTTTCTGACATTTGGTCAAACAACAGTGTGTATGATTTTTCTGTCTGTATTTTCACTATCAGTTGAGTGTATTTTTTACTTGTATTTAAGCCCTTCAAATGAAAATGGTTAAGTATAGAATAATAAGAAATGGAAACATGTATTATTAAGAAAATCAAGGAACTGATGATGTCTCAGGAATGGATAAGTGATAAAAAGATGGAGTACCATTAACAATGAAAGAGACAGAAATATAGTTGACAACAGCAAAGGATGAGAGAAAAGTGTCTTAAAGTTCTGAAGCCATTAAAAGCTGGGAATAATAACTTTAATAGGAAAATTTGAGTGTTACAGTAAATCATTTAAAATAAATCATAAAGAATTACTTCTTAAGGCCTGAAGTGGAGATCACTGGTACAGCATTCACTTGGTATGCATGACACCTTGGATTCAATCCCCAGACACAGAAAAAAATTTTTCCTCTTTGTGTAGAGAGATTCTCACAATTTTTTAGGAAAAAAACATATGGTAGTTTTTTATATTCAAAAGAACAATTTTGAGGAACTTCATAGATAGAAAAATAGTGTTTCATTAGCATAATCTTTCAAGATATCTATTATTAAACTTCACAACATAGAATACTAAAACAGAAATTGATTTCTAAATAGCCTTTTTATACTACAGAAAGGCCTCTTCTATGAAATTATTAGCAAAAGTGGCTCCATTGCATCATGTACTACGAGCACACAGCTGCATCAATAATGATTTTTCTCTTTCGGCAAAGTAAAAGAAAAATTCTTAGGCAGGGAGTAGAAAAACATGACAAGTCAGATTCGTCCCCTCAGTAAGAGTGAATGAAATGAATTTAATAACTAAAAAAATTTTGCTGCAGGTAATATACAACCATTGTGATAGATGATACAATGATAGCAAAAAATTACATACCATGTAGGTAATTAAGCTTATATCTTCTAACCAGACCTATAAATGGGAGTCAAAACCTCTCGGCTTCTCTTTCCTTGTACCATTATTCTTTGTACTAATTTCCTTGGAGTTTTCTTTCACTTCCTTTTCATTTCATTTTATCATTATAAAAGGTATGTGTCATCCTCAGATTCTCCCCATTTTGCAGACAGTCATGTCTTCTCATGAAGCGCTATGCCACTGCATCGCTGAGACACCAAGTGAAGATTGGAGTGAGTAAATTTGACTGCTAGTCACCTTGGCTGATTTTAACTCCAGTAAATTGGATATTTTCATCAATGATTGCTTCACTGACCTCAGCTACATGTTGTACTATGATTTCATCCAACATTCCTTCAATGGCACATCAAGGTTAAGAGCAGGAATCTTGTCAACAATGGAAAGTCCATCTCCATCTTCCAGAAGCAAGATTCCATCAACACCAAACTAAGCGATATTGGTCCTGAGATTTTCATGGAATCCACTGTTGTCTTTGCTACCTTGGAGAAACTAAAGTTAATATGAAAGGTGGAGCCCCTTCTGATAACCCCATTTTTATGAGGTTTGTGAACCATGAGAAGTAAAACAGTTCCCTCAAGATAATCAACAATACCTCCTATACCACTAACTGCTAACCCACCTAACCA
>RJWT010024119.1:0-16578 GCA_004365215.1 Cuniculus paca | reverse complement strand
GCATGTCTATCCTTCAACAGATGACTGCATAAAGAAAATGTGGTATCTTTAGATAATGGGTATTATATCTTGTGTTAGATGCCCCCCAAGCCCTCAGGTGGTCATATGTGGGGCTTTCTCAGAGGTGGCTGGGTCTAGAGTTGTGATGCTGGAATTAAGGATGTGTGATTACTAAATCAGTGATCCCAATGATTGGTTTGTCACTGGCCTAATGCCAGTAGCCTAGACAGAGTGTAAAAGGGACAGGGAGAAGCTGCTGAGGTCCTGTGCTTGCTTTCCCACCTTCCACCCACCGTGAACTGTTTCTCCTCTGTGATGCCCCTGTGCCACGCCACCCTGCCTTGGAGTCAGCTGATAGTGGACTGAAACCTTTGCAAACTGTGAGCTGAATAAACCTTTCCCCCTTTCATTTTGGGTGTCAGATATTTTGTCTCAGCAACAAGAAAAGTAGCTAAGACAAAAGAATACTCCTTGGCTATACAAGCTTAAATACTACGTGGTATCTCTCATTTGAGCAAGGCAAACAAAGAAAATAATAGAGGATGAATAGAAAGAGACAAGCAGATGGAACTTTTTTTTTTTTTTGAGACAGGGTCTCACTATGCAGTTCAGGCTGGCCTTGAATTCACTATGTAGCCCAGGCTGGCTTCAAACTCATGGCAATCCTCCTGCTTCAGCCTCCTGAGTGCTGGGATTACAGGTGTGTGCCACTACACCTGGCAACAGATAGAACTCTTGTAAATGGAAAGGATTTTGGAAGGCCAAGGCAAAGGGAGAGAAGGAGGGGAAAAAGAAATAAGTAGAATAAAGATATGCCATATACGGGAACCTAATAACCTCAATGAATGTAAACATATGCCATAAACATTAGCTAAGATTAATAGTGTCAACATGACTGAAAATGGGGAAAGGGGAATTAGAGAAGGAGGGAGGAGGAGGGAAGGGAAAGGGATTTAAAAACAAGATGTATTATGTACATGTTTCCACTCCCCAACATGACTGTAAATTATATGTACTAAACACATGTAATAATAAAAATAAAAAATTAATTTTAAAAATATGGTGCCAGAAACTGGCCAGATAGCACCAGTACAAATTGAATGGAGAATTTAAAATAGCCATTTTTTTTTTAAATGCAGCATTGGGGATTGAACTCACAACCTCATACTTGCCAGGCAGGCACTTAGGCCACTGAGCTAAATCCCAAGCTAAAATAGCCATTTTAAGGAGATCAAATGAGCTTCAGGAGAACACAGAGAAATGATTCAGTACTGTAACAGAGAAACTTAACAGAGATGGAAGCGATTTTAAAAAGTCAAACGGGAATCTTGGAACTGAAAACTACACTAAGAAAATTAAAGGTATGATAGAAGGTATCAGTAGCAGAATAGGTCAGAGGACAGACTATTGAGCTGAAAGACAGCCTGTTTGAAAATACAGTTGGAGGAGGAAAAAAAAAAAGAATGAAGAGGGATGAAGAATGCTTGCAGGAGTTTGGGAAAGTGCTGGAAGATCAAATATCAGGGTTACTGGGGCTCAAGGGAGACACCAGAAGTCAAAAGGGGTAGAAAGCTTATTCAAAAAGAGAACAGAAGACATCCAAAACCTAAAGAAGCATACAAATATCCAGATACAAGCTGGTCAAAGTTGATGTCAAGCAAGCTCTAGAAATGAATCATAAAGAGAAATTCTCACACCAAGAGAAAAGGGAGGAAGTAACACCTAACTGTGACCCAATTCACTCAGCTGCAGAACCTAACGAGCCAGGAGAGGGGGGCATCAGATACTTTTTTCTACAGCACTGCAAGGGGGAAAACAAAAATAAACTCCCCTCACAATAACCACAAAGCTATCCTTAGAAACAAGGGAGAGAAAAAGATGCTCTCCAACACACTCTGGGGGAGCCTACACTACAGTACCTTTATCAGTCCGTCCCACGGAGGTGCGGAGGGGAAATGCAGAGGCTGGGTGCTGTCCACTGTCCCCACCCTTAGCGACTGCCTGGCCTTGTCCAGGGTCTGCACCCCTCTCAGGCAGCACCCACTGGGCTGGGAAGAAGATCGGAGGCCCGGGACCCCAGCACCAGCTTCGAGGTGTTTCCAGAGAATTGCTTCTCTGGTCAGAGGGAGAGCTTGTAAGCCAGGCCTAAAGTGGGGGAAATGTGGAATTTCATCAAAGGTGGGTGTCAGAATCTTCTGGGCCATAGGCGAGGAGGTCACAGTGAAAATGTGGACTTGAAACACAACAGACGTTTGTTGTCAAAGAGTGGAATGTCTGTAGGGGTGGGTGGGGGACATGGCTCCTCGGCAGGAGAAAACATTGCCTTCCATCTGGGGTTCAGGCCTTCCTTTAAAGAGCTTTTCAAGGAGAGACCAAAAGTGTGTGACCCAGACTCCTCAGCTGGTTGGAACAAGCATTGGAAAGGGTCACCATCCCTGTGTCATGGCAGGAACCAGAGAGGCCCACTCTGGACCTGCTCCCCAGAGACCCGGATTTCACTGGATCGTGATATAGTGGAGCTGGAAGAGAAGACAGCTTGGACATGACGTGGACAGCACGTCCAGCAGGGCCATTGGGAGGTGCTTTTTGCAACAGAGGCTGCAGGATGCTGTGGGTTTGTGCGTCCTCTGGAGAACTTACAGCAAGCAGTCCAAGCCCCAGAAAAATACGTCTTTTTGAATGAATGCTCAAGAAATGCTCCTTTCCTAATTTGCAGACTGTAAGGGAGGAGAATAAGAAGTCAACAAGAAGCTAAGGCCTCTTGTGAGTCGGTGCCATGCATGAGCTGACTTGGGGAGAGCCAGCTGCCAGTCCCTTCCAGCATGCAGGCAGGAAGACAAGAAGAGCCAACATTCCTCCCTCCCCTCCCCCTGTAAGCGACCGGCTGATCTGGAGAAACACAGGCTGTGATGATGGCTGATGAGGTAAAACACAACTGAATGCTTGTAGTGTTTAGTGTTTCACTGACTTTGCAGGCCTAAAGCCGGTAGTCTGATCATCTATTCAGAGGATAGCAATGCACAAGGTAGCATCTGTGGGGGATCTCCTTCTGAAGGTGGTAGCCATTGTTAATTCCCTATTGTCTTGTTTCAGTAGCCCGTATCATTCTCATTGTTTCATCCTCATTGTTTTGTTTGTTTGGGTTTTATTCTGTTTTATCTTGTTTGATTTTGTATCTGATGGTATGGGCAACTATTTTGAAGACAAGAAGAGGCATTATGGTAGCCATTGTTGATTTCCTATTGTCTTGTTTTGAAGTCTTGTGTCCCTTACACTGTCTTGTTTTGATTGGCTTCTGTTTTATTTTGCTTGGTTTTATTCTCTCTAAAATAGAATTTAAAAAGACAAGACAAGACAAGACAAGCCCCTTTCCTGCTGGCTCCGATTTAGCCCGCAGTGGCATTTGATTAAACAGCACGCAGCTCCTGCGAGCCCGCAGGCAAGCTTTCTGGGTGCGTTCGATCTGTCCTCGGGTTCGATCAGAAGGCTTCGTGCTGAAGAAGAGGTGAACGCCCCTCCCAGCACAAACACAGATGCTTGAAGCTACAGTGCAGGTCAATGCGACTCGGAGAACGTGGCGAATAAGGGGTGCAGTCCTGCGCCTCGTGCCTGCAGTCTCAGAGGCAGAAGCAGCACCAGGGGTCCGGGACAGCAGCAGGGAACGCGCGGAGTCCTTTCCCAGACCGGTTACACGCACGGCCTCGGGCCGGATTCGCTTCGGCGCACAGGGAACCCCCAGCCCAGTGCTACTGGCGAGCGATGGCTCTGTAGGAAGCGGGGAACCCAAAGGCGGATTTCCACTCAGGGCCTCTGGGCACAAGGACCACCTCTTCTCTGTGAGTGCCATCCGCGCCCGAGGTGAATCACAGCGTCAGTTCTCACCTCTACAACTTACATGTGTTTCGCCCTTCCAGTGTAACAGGACTTCTAGAACACTGTAAGGACCACAGTTCTTTTTTTGTCTTTTTGAGACAGGGTCTCACTATGCCATTCAGGCTGGCCTTGAGTTCATTTTTGTTTGTTTGTTTGTTTCCCCCAAGTCCATTTTATCTCAAGGAAAAAAAAATGAGAAGGAGAAGGAGGAGGAAGAGGAGAAGGAGAAGAAGGAGGAGAAGAAACTAAAAATTTCAAAACACGTCAATCAGAGGGCAACAATGGTACATACATTGCGCATTGTCATCCCCAAATCATTCACCCAGAGCATAAGACATCTGCATTCAATTGTCCAAACAATAACGGCACAAATCTTTCTCTTCAGTGATTGAGCTCACTTTGTAGCCCAGGCTGGTCTCGAACTTGCAATGATCCTCCTGCCTCAGCCTCCCGAGTGCTGGGATTCAGGTGCGCACCCCCACACCTGGCTAGGATCCCAGTTCTCACATGATTTTCAGCCACTGCTTATTGTGTCTCTGCTGGGACTTTTCCTTTCGGCCTGCAGCGCATCTGCCTGGAGGCCATCTGCAGGTGCACTGTGTACCATGCGACTGATGTAAATAAAAAGTATTATAAACAAAAAGCTAGGGTTCACTGGTTAGAATGAGAACCAGGCAAGGCAAAGTGTCTTGGTTACTTTTCTCTCGCTGCTGAGACAAACACCTGACACCTAAAATTAGGGAAGAAAAGGTTTATTTAGCTCAGTTTCTGGAGATTTCAGTCCACAATCAGCTGGCTTCAAGGCAGGGTGGCAGGGCACAGGGGCAACACTTCAAGGCAGCAGCAGAGCAAAAGGGGGAAACACAATCCTCTTCTCCTCCTTTACATTGTACACAGCCCCCCACCACCTTCAGAGTGGGTGTAACACTCACACAATCTCTTTGCCCTCCTGTGCCCTGGATGAGGATATTTACAAAGAACCCTGGCTCCCTGCTGAGTCTCTCAGTTAAACTTCTAAACTGCTCAAGTTGACACAATGTACCAACCATAAGACAAAGTAAACTCTGTTCCCAGTGGGCACTCACTAGGCCAGCTCTCATGGGCACCAGTGCACTTCTCGGAAGCAGTGTCGATGCTAGGTTTTCTCCTGTCTGTTAGCTTAGTTATTGGTCTGTTCAATACGATCTGCTCTTACACAGACAAAGGCGGTGTCTCTTGAAACAGGAGAGAGCTACAGGTGCTCAGTAAAGCTATGGAAATATTCACTGGTTTTGCTGTCTGGTTTTTAAAGGCCGTTGAAATTGAGCAAGACAACTCTGGGACATTTGCTATGAGGAATTCTACTTTTTATTAAAGATGAGATTATTCATATTGGATGAGTATTTCAACAGTGTGACTAATGCGGGGTTGTTCTGTTTTGTTTTGTTTGTGATACCAGGAATCAAATTCATGACCTCATGCTTGCCAGGCATGTGTGGTGTTGCTGAGCTACATCCCCAGCCCAGTGTGACTAATGTTTGAAATTGGTTTTTCTAGGAATTTTTCTATAACCTTCCAAAAGTAGTGTTGCTTGTACTTTCTATAAATGAAGCTTTGGGAGAAGGAAGGAAAGAAAGAAAAAGAAAGAAAGAGAAAGAAGGAAAAAAAGAAAAGAAAAGAAAAAAAAAGGAAAAAGAAAAAGAAAGAAAGAAAAAAAATAAATTCCTTTTAGGAGAAAAAAATAAAAAGAGGAAAGTTTCTGGCCACAAGGCCTTAGTGCAGTTCACGTGTTGATTTAGTTTATGGTCAGTCTCCTTTTCTCTTTTGCAAAAGGTAATGTTAAAGACAGGTTTTCTAAATAGTCATTCTTAAAATTTCAGACTTATAATTTTAGAATTTTACTTAAAGGTCCTATGTATTAATTTTTTAATGAGTGCTTTAATTTAAAACAAGCATTTAAAATAGCTGCAGCAATTGGAGTCCTGTGTGTGAATTTTTTAAGTTCACATGTGCTGTCTAAACATTGTTTCTTGTACCCACAATGAGTTCCTGAAACATGAGAAAAGTGAGACTAGAAATTGTCATAGTAACTACAGTGGCATCCAAATTCATAATTTGGATGGCAGTATTTATCTCTTTGTTGTAAACTCTCACAGCTAAATTGTAAGTATAACTTACAGAATTTCAGTGCAGTGAATACTTGATGGAAAAACCTGAGAGCTAAATTGCAGATTTAAAAGGTACTGTACGACTGTTGTATCTGGAATTAACTTCACTTAGCACCTTTTTGTCACTTGGAAGAGTATGTAAAACAACTTGAGTAAGTGCATTGGGAAGTATTACTAAGTTCTAGTGTTTGCTGAGTATTGAACTGAATTTTCAGTTCCATCCTGGACATTTGCACTGTAGTAGCCTAATCCATTCTTGTGTCCTTATGTGCTCTGCACTGCTGTTGAGTGCTCCTTGTTTATATAAGGAGCTATTGCCTTGGCTACAAAAGAGAAAAAGCTATATATGCAACCTAAACTTGGACTGCTAAAGTATGTTTCTGCTTGCTGTGCCTTGTTAGGACATTTTTTTGTGCTAATAAAGCAATTTGGTGTTTTCCTTGTATATCTACTGTTGTACACATTTGCAAAAGCTTCTCTTATACATGAAATGGCTTGGGGTTTTTAAATAAACATTATCTGATGACATACCATAGTTAGTGCAGATTTACTTAGTCTAATATTGACTTACCAGCAAACTAAATTTAATGCTAACAATCACATATACTGTGGTACAGTGTAGTTACTGTACAGTGCAGGTTACAACAGAAATCTCATAGAGAAGTGATAAAAAGTATGGATTTTTCTGCTTGTAAGTGATAGATCGAAAGTATCTGTGACATAGTATAGGGAATGACTGTTCATAGCATCCAGCTGTGTGAGAAACAGGTTAAATGAAGTATTGTGACCTAATAACACATCAGCGAGACTTACTGGCTTAGGGACTATTTCATTGATAGCAAAAGTCCAAAATGTAGATCTTTAATCAAAGACTTGTCCATTTTAATGAAAAATTGGGATTGAAGGGATTTAGTTTGTTATTTCTAGTACAACTCCCCAAAGAACGTCTGCCAAGGTGTCTGAGAACTTCACCCAAACCTACTTTAAAGCATTATGTGCAATCAAATTGTTATGCTATAAATTATAGTAATTGTTGGGTATGTTTTCTTGAGCTTAGAATGGAAAATAAACCTCTTGAGAGAAAAAAGCCCATAGTGATTATTGGAGGACTATGTATGCAAGCAACATGGTTTTTGAAGAGGTAACTTGAAACTCCAAGAAAGTACTTGATGTTTTTATATGCTTATAGCAAATTGATGTTTTCACTCAACTTTTATAGGAAGTAGGAATGTTTTTATGCACTTTAGCATGTTCATATGCTAAATGGAAATTGTTTTAAATGTGTAACTATTTGAGTTTATGTCAGTGCATATACACCATGCTAGGTCACTTAGGTCTCCATTTGTGTGCAATATTAATATGAAACTTTAATTTTTTCATAAAATATGTTACATTTTAAAAAAGAAAAATCAGCATGAATTTTGCAGCATGAATGTGCAAAAAAAAAAAAAAGAAAATGAAAAAATGCTGAAGAAAGTTCTTCAAACTAAAAGAAAAATCATTAATTAATAAGAAGAAAATATTGTGAGGTATAAAATCCACTGGTAAGAATCATTGCATTTCTTTGTTTTCAGATAGGGTCTTACTGTGCAGTCCAAGCTGGCCTCACACTCACAGTGATGCTCCTGCCTCAGCCTCCCAAGTGCTGGGATTACAGGTGTGTGCCACCACTCCCAGCAAGAATCACTCTGAAGACAAATTCGTAATGGTGTAATATTGTAAGTATGGTGCATAAAGCATTCATATATCCAGTCTGAAAACAAAAAAAATCAACTAAAAATAGCTGAGTTGAGAACATCATCCAAACCTACTTTAAAGCAAATTTGCCATGAACAAGTGGGATTCTTTCCAGAAATACTAGGATTGCTCAATATATGTAAATCAATATATATATGATACATCATGTCAACACAATGGAGAAGAAAAACCATGTGATCACCTTGAGAGATGTGGAAAAGGCATCTGATAAAATTCAAGATCCCCTCATGATAAAAGCTGAACAAATGAGGTGCAGGAGGAGGATTTCTCCACATAAGAAAGGCATACCGCAAATGCCAACCGAATGTAACACTCCCAGGGGAAAAGCTGGAACAGGGCAAGGATTCCCCTGTTCACCACTTCTGTTATCACTGTACTGAAATTCCTAGCCAGAGCAATAAGGCAAAGAAAAAAAGAGTGCAAGCAAACTAGAAAAGAAGTCAAGTTGTTACTGTTTGCAAATGACACGACCTTACAGAAAACCCCCAAAGACTCCAGCAAAAAAACTGTTAGAATAAACAAATTCAGCAATGTTGCAGGATGCAAGGACTCCATTTACCATAGATACCAAAGCAAAAACAACAAAACAATAAAACCCTAGGAATAGATTTAACCAAAAAGGAAAAGACCTTTGTAATGAAAACTATAAAACACCCATGAAAGAAACTGAAGAGGACACACAACCAGAAATGGGAAGACATTCATGTTCCTGGATTGGAAGCACCAATATTGTTAAACTGGGCATATTACCTAAAGCAGTCTATAGACTCATGCAACCCCATCAAAATACCAATGACATTTTTCAGTCAGGAAAAAAGTTTTAGTTTGTATGGAACCCCCAGACCGTGACAACAACAACAGCAACAGAATAGCCAAAGTCATCTTGAGCAAAAAGAACAAAGCAGGAGGCATTATACTACCTGACTTCAAAATATACAACAAAGTTGTGGTAATCAAAACAGCATAGTATTGGCATAGAAAGAGATGCATATACCAAGGGATTAGAATAGAGACCTCAGCAGTGAGTCCACCTAAGTGGAACCTCAGCTCACAAACTTAATTTGTTCTATGATTTTGGAAAAGATGGCCACGTTTGTGTTTGTGTGGGAAAGATGCCATGGTCAAATTTGTCACTTGATGCAGTGTGAAAACAAAAACAAAATTATGCCAAGTGATTCTGTTTGTGAACCAAATTATTTGCAAATAAAAGCATTCCTAAACCTAGGTACCACTGTACATACATAAGCAAACCAATGGCACAGAAAAGTGCTAACTATGTGCATTACAGAAAGAACATTCTTTCCCATGATGCTAGGGAAACTGGACATTCACATGCAGAATTAAACTGGACCTCTATCTTTCACCAGTTACTCTACTGGTCAACTCAAAATAGATTCAAGGCTTAAATGTGAAACTTTAAACTATGAATCTACTAGAAAACATAAGAGAAATGTGCTAGGACATTAGAATAAGTGTGATTTTGTTTTGTTTTACTAAAGTTCAAAAGCACAGGAAACAACTATTAAAAATAGACAAATGGGATTACATCAAAGTAAAAAGGTTCTGGTGTGTCTTTATAGGTCAGTGTTAGCGCACTTGCTTAGCATGTATGAGGCCCTGGGGTGGATCCTTAGTACTAGAAAAAAAAAATCAAGACTAAAGAGTAAGTGTTGGTGATGTAACTCAGTGTTTGCCTGGTATGAAGGAGGCCTTGGGTTCAATCTCCAGCCCCGGAGGGAAAAAAAAAGAACAAGCCTACAGAATAGGAGGATACACTTCCTTCTGACAAGAGATTAATATTCAGAATCTATGCAGAACTGAAAAACTCAGTTGCAAAGCCAAAAATCAAACAAGAACCATCACAGCCATAACAAAGAATTACGATTTAACGTGGGCAGTAAGCCAGGCACGCTGGATTGGATGGATAGCCTCAGTTATTTGAAAGGCTGAGGCAGGAGGATGGCATGAGCCTAGAAATTTGAGTCCAGCTTGGGCAACATAATGAGACCCTGTCTCTAAGTAAAAAAACAAACCAAAACAAACAAAAAAGCAATAGACCTAAACAATTTTCCCAAGATATCCAAACAAAAAGACAGGTATATGAAAAAATGCCCAACTTCAGTAACCATCAGCGAAGTACAGATCCAAACCATGAGCTATTACCTTGCTCTAACACGAATAGCCATTATGAAAGGACACCAAAAGCTAGCTAGTGTGTGGACAAAAGGGAATCCTCTCACTATGTGAGGTAGTACAGCCACCATGGAAAACAAAATGGAATCTCTTAAAAAATTTAAATGTATGACCCAAGCATCTCACTCCTAGGCATAGTCAAAGGAAATGGAATCAGTAAGTCAAAGAGGCAGCTGCTCTCATGCTCCTTGTGGCACTATTCCCAAAAGCTAAGAAATGTAAACACCAAAATGCCCATCAACTGCTGAATGAACGATGAAAACGTGGTACATATATATACCATGGAATACTATACAGCCATCAAAACGATGAAATCCTGTCATTTGTGACAACATAGATCAATCTGGAGATCAGTAAGTGAAATAAACCAGGCACAGAAAAATGCTGCATGATCTAACAGGCAACGTATATAAAAAAAGTAGATCTCAGAAGTTTAAAGTAGAATGATGGTTTCCAGAGCCTGGGAAAAGTGGGGGAAGGACAAGGAGTGGGTAAATGAGTTTTCAGTTATAGTGAGAGGAGTACAAAGGTCTGGTGTGCAACTGTATGATAAGATGACTACAGGTTACAATAATGTACCTAGCAAAAAGCTAGGAGAAATGGTATGTTTAAGTGAATATATTTAATGTGATTTAAACATGGATTGTATATCAAAATATGAAATTCTATAAATATGCATACAGTTTATGTATCTGTTAAAAAATAGAGAATCAAGTGGGGTTTTTTGGTTTTTGTTTTGAGACAGGGTCTCACTACGTAGCCCATGCTGGTCTTAAAAGTCGTATGTAGTACAGTCTGCAGTTAGTCTCAAGAACAAGACACTACTACTAGGATAACTCCTTTTGGATGGACTCTGTGAACTGGTGGAAAACTTCAGATACTGTACATCACGTTGGCTGGCTTGGGTTGTTGTAACAAAACACCGTACACCCAGTAGCTTAAATAACAAGTTTATTTCTCACAGTTCCACAGGTTGGAAAGTCCAAGGTCAAGGTGCCAGCCAATGCAGTTCCTGGTGCAATCTCTTGGCTTGCAGATGGCCATCTCTTCTTGGACCCTCAAATGGCTCTTCCTCTATGATCTTGAATGCAGAGATCCCCTGTCCTTGGGATCCAATCCAGGGCCCCTGCACTGAGCTCCATCCCCAGCCTCTTTTTATTTCATGACAGGGGGTTTTGTTGTCTAGGCTGGGCTAAAACTTGTGACCTTCCTGCCTGTTTCCTCTTTCCCTTTTTCTAAGGCCACTAATCTCATTATGAGGGCCCTATCCTCAGGACCTAATCTAACCCTACCTACCACCTGAAGGCCTCCATCTCCAAACACCATCACATTAGGGGTTAGGCTTCCACATTCAGTTTTAAAACTTTTTATTAGTCTGTGTTTGCAGCACAGAAGGATTACTTTCATTGTGTGGAACTGGTGTATCTAATAACACAGCTTAATCAGTCATTTAACCAAGGAACAGGTCACCTAGGTTTTTCTGGTAGGGTGCAAAGTGAGAGACCTAAATTCCAGAAGTGTTCTTTCCAAAGATAATACTTCCGAGTGCTGTGAAATAGACAGCTGCACACATTTGCGTGGATCAGGCACTAACTCCCATGGCTGTCCTGCCGATGACGGTTAGTGACTCCTGTGCAGCTGCAGGTGGAGCTTAGGAGTGCGTTCGTAGCATAGGCGAGGCCTGGATTCGATCCCCAGCACGAAAACCAAACCAACCTCCCCATCCTGACCAAACCAAATGCTTGAGTCCTTACCTTCCGTAAACGTTTCTAGGCACAGGAACTTATTCATTTAAACTTCTCAAAACTGTGAGTACGGTAGCTTTTAGATCCTTTATTTTACAGACCAGGGAGCTAAGCGACTGGGGCATCATGTGACTTGCCACAAGGACTCACAGCTGATGTATTGCATAGCCTGACCAAATTCAGGTGGTTGGGCTTCCAAGATTGAAGATGCTTTCCAAGGCCATGACTTAGGACGAGAGCAAGGTCCGGCATGTGAGAAAGCCAGAAGGTCACATTCATCCATGTCTTCTCCCTAAGTTACTTTTGCTCCAAGTAACTTCCCTGATGATTCCCGGAACTTTCTTTCCACCCAGTTAGAACCGTGGGCCGGGTACAGTCCACAGCCCCACCTCCTTCCCTTCCCCTCCCGGTGCCTCCTCAGTGCCCGAAGATCAATCAAAATCAAATCTTAGCTCCTATCACATTGGGGAAATTTTCTGTGAAATTCATGTCTTGCCCTTCCCAGGTTGACACTTCGCAATTCAAATGAATCTGTTTAGATTCTGCTAAGCTTGCAAATTTGCCAAGGCGGGGCAGGGAAGTAGGTGGAGCTGTCTGCAGCCATTCCTGGCCCTTTCCCAGTGTGTAGGCCACCTGGATTGCATAATCACACCCCCTCCCCCATTTTTCCATTTTTAAAAACTAGTTGTGAAAAAACAAAAACAAAAACAAAAAAAAAAAACCAGTTGTGGATGGGTAGCTGCAGAAACGATTGCAAAGAATTCCTGTATCCTAAACAAATCCGGGTACCTGAAAACCATTTTCTCGATTTAAAGAAATGATTTTGTTACTGACCCTCAAAGCATTAAGTAGATCTTGGGATAACCTGCCCTGGACAGGCAGATGGTGTACTTCTGGAATGCCAGCTACTCAATCCAGTCTGAGGCAGGAAGATTATGAGTTTGGGGGTCAGCCTAGGCAAGGTAGCTATACCCTATCTTAGAGTAACAAAACAAACAGGACCAGGGATGTTAGCTCAGGGCCCCCTGACTTCAATCCCTAGTAATGGAGAAAAAAAAAAAAGCTGAAAATTTGGTAATACTCCATCAGCAGTGCTGTAGAGAGAAACAGTAGGTACATAGAAAGCAAATTAAAAATATACATATGCCCTTTTGCAGAGCAATTCCACCCGAGAGAACTGAAGTGAGACATGCTTACATAATCAAGAAAAGGTGTTCATTGAAGCACTAATTACATTACAGGATTAGAAACTCACTGTCCCTCAGCGGGGCCAGTGGCTAGTTAACAGGCTGCAGGGGTATGAAAAGTCATCTTTTAGGCATCAATACAGACAAATTCCATATATCTTAAGTGTAGCACATAGAAGAGTAGGTAAGAATCCTCCCTTTTGTATAATAAGGAGGAAATATGAGTATTTATTCTCACATGTCTAGGAATTAAAAAGAAAAACCCCTCTAGAAAAGTAAATAAGGAAAACAGTAAAGACTACCTTGGGGGTGGGAACTGGATGGCTAGAATGTCATAATTATTTTTAAAAGCCCTTTTTTGCTTTTCATGCTGTATCACCAGTCCTCTTTATTCAAAAGTTTTTGAGACAGGGTCTTGCTGAGTTGCCTAGGCCAGCCTTGGACTTGCAATCCTCCTGCCTCAGCCTTCCACATAGCTCTGATTACAGACCTGTGACACCATACCCTGCAAAAAATATTTTTGAGTTAGGCTCAACATCTCAATCATCTTTAAATCCCTTCCCTTTTCCTCTCTTGCTGAATCAGACATCAGTAAAAACTTTGTGGTATTTCAATAGCTTGCCAAGGGCTGGAAACAAAAGAATGCTCACTTTATCTGAGCCCAGGTCACTGCTCAGAGTGGCCAGAGCCTAAAGCCAGGGAAATCTGTCCTCCACTGGCCAGCGGCTGTGCTTCCCACCTGGCGGGCTGCCTCGGGTTCTGCAGTGTCTTTTGCATCTGTTTCTCCTCTTCTTTCTTCACCACTGTCACCTCCCGGTGACCTTATTTCCTGCATTTGTAATCCATTCACAGGGAAAATTGGCTCAGTCAGGGAATACATAGTTGGTAATGTGTATTCGGCCTGGCCTGGGAGGTATTTTTTTATTCCTATTAGAAAAAACTTCCACAACATTTTAAATCATGATACGCATTCAGCAAACCAACCCCTTCCCCACAATCTATAGCTCAATGAATGAAACCCCCTTCAGGTCAGAAACTAGCACACCGCCAACACCCCAGGAGCAGTATTTATTCCCTCCGAAGCAGGACCCTCAAGGTTATTTCTTCATACATTTACTACCTCAGCCTATATCCCTAAATCTAGTTTGGTTTCCCCCCATTTTTTGAACTCTGAATTTTCCAAAGTGGTCCAAACAGGACATACCCCTTCTCCTGTAGCTGGAACTCAGCCAACATTCGGCATTTTCTGACTTCCATTTTAACCATAGTTGGGTGAGTGACAGTGTATAACTGGGGTTTTAATGTGTGCTTCCCTAGTAACTAAAAAAGCTGAGTGCCCTGCATTTATTGGTGATGCAGACACCTTCTTCTGTGATGAGACTATGAAAGCCTCTAACCCACCCTTCCATGGGGTTATTTTCATTTATCTGCAGCGTCTATAAAACACTTAGCTAGGAAGGAGACCTATTTCTGTTGCAGAAATGAATGGATCTGCCTGGTGCTGTTGGAATACCACTGACTCCCCTTATTCCAGTCCCAAATTTACTAATGACCCCCTGGGAAAAAAATGTAGTCAACTTCACGTGTCCTCAGTGCTGTCCGTGCTGGGAAACCTGCTAGATACTGAACGTGTAATGGGGGAATGCCATCTCACAGCCCCTGAGACGGATGAGCTCTGTGACTTCAGGCAGCTCATATCATCTACTTTCGCCTGTTTCCCCATTGGGAAAATGGAGCCAGTAATACCTATTGTATAGAATGGTGAGGATTAAATGAACCAATGTCTGTAACAGGCCACGCCCAGGGGCTGGTATGTGGAGGCAGTCAGCAAGTGGTAGCTCTTACAGGAAATACAATGCCTAGTCCTCTTAGAGAAGTGACATTCTCACCACGGAGCAAAAACTTCAGATAAGATGCCTGAGAGTTTGGGCCTCCTGATTCCCTTCATCCTAATGCTTCTAAAGCAGTTGTGAAAGATGCTGCTTTGATATAAATATCCCTACAGAAGGGAATTAAAAAAGGAAGGACATACACACAAGCCCCAAATGTGTACTGGATCCAAGAAGAAACGGAGTCTATCGGACTGATAGACATCTCTAAATTCTCCCTCTCACCTGTGAATGCATCATGGTCCAGTGACCAAGTGTCTGCAGATAGGCAGTGGTCTAGGGACACTTCCTGGGCACGGCCCTGGAGCGTCACCACCAATTCTGAGACCTCTGGGCCAAAGTCAAAGCCAGTGAGGGGTTGCTCCTGGTCCCGGGTCACCAGGTGGCCACCTAGTGGCCTTTCCAGCCTCGAGCCCCTTCTTCAAACCCACCTCCTGCTCACCCTGCCTCTAGGGAAAATCCACTCCCTTAGCTCAGGGGGCATCCAAGGCTTCTGGCTGATTCCAAACAACTCTGAAATTGGATTTTCTATGATTTTGTTCCATGAAGACTTCACTGCCACTTCAGCAGCAACTAGCTCCACCTGAATATAGCTAATTTAACTGAATTTTCATTTTTCAATTTAAAATTAAAATACTGTCACGTGATTCAATTACCACAAAACTTTTTTTTTTCTTTTCTGTGATGCTGGAGATTGAACCCAGAACCTCACATACGCTAGGCACTCTACCACTGAGCTCCATTTACAGCTCTTTTTAAAAAAAATTTGACACAGACCTCAACTTGCAAATCCTCTTGCCTCAGCCTCCTGGGCAGCTGGGATTACAGGCACACACCACTGCCCCAAGCTTGCGAAACTTTTAATTACACTTAAACCAGTTTTCAACTGAAAATTTTATCAAGTATTGAGATAAGTTTTCAGTGGAAAACGCACACCAGATTTCAAGCACTAAGTCATGAGAAAAAGAACGTAAAACATTTAAAAAATGTTGAGTAATTTTTTATATTGGTCACCTGTGAAATAATGTTGTGCTATGTTAAAACTTCATGCTCTTGCTTTTCAACTGTGGCCACTATAAAGCTGGAAGTACAGCTTGTTATCCAGCCTACGCAACTAGAACCCTCTATTAGTTCCTCTGTCCGAGCCTCCTTCCGTTTTCATCTCTACTGCCAATCTCCTCGTTTGTGCTACTCCATTCCTTAAAACCCTCTATGGCTTCATCTTATCCAGGCTGCAGACCTTATCTCTGACCATCCCTTCCTTTTTCTCTTTTTGAGGCACTGGCAATGGAGCCAGGGCCTCGTCACTGGGCTGCATCCGACCCTTTTATTTTTAAATTTTGAGCCAGGGTCTTGCTCCATTGCTAATGCTTGAAGGCTCAAATCTGCCACCCTCCTGCTTCAGCCTTCTGGAATGTTGGGAGAGCAGCCAGCTTCATCCCTCCCTTTGTTCTCTAGATTTTGGCCATACTGGCCTCCTCACTGTCTCCCTAGGCAACAAACTTCTTGTCACCCCCAGGTCTTTGCCCTGCTGGCCTCTCTGGTTTCACACACTGCCGTAACCTCTTTCCAGTCCCAGCTTGGCCAACAGCTCTGGAAGGCAACCTCCAGTCTCTCACCAGGTCCTGAAGGTCTGTTCTCCCACCCCGGGAAATGCTTTATGCAGTCGCTCTTGTTGTCTGTATACACTTACTCTTTTTTTCGGCCCTCACTGGAAGCAGGAACAGGAAGCCTGTCTGTCTTGCTGCGGCTCCAGCTACTCCAGCGCCAGGCACAGGCTGGGCGC
>RJWT010024118.1:0-16572 GCA_004365215.1 Cuniculus paca | reverse complement strand
TCTTTTGTGAATGTTTACATTTTCCATAATAAATCATTTTTTAAAGAGTGAAGATAATCATAAACTAGTTCCATTTAAGTTGTTTTAAAGTGAATGTTTTGCTTTTATGTCACAAAAAACTAAATTTTAAGAAAATAAAAAGAAAATATCACTATTCTCAATATGAGATGCAAAACAGGCACATTACAAACAAACGAACAAACAAACAAAAAATCCTCCCAAATGAAAAGATCTATAATAGTATTAGATACTTGTATAAAGAGCAGCAATATTACAGGTCAATAATTTTCTTTTTATTATAAGAATATAAAGTATTTAGACTTTCCACATGATTTATACTTTGACAAATGTTAACCCTGTTGAAAAGATGTTCATACGGGTAAGTGACAGGAAATATTTCAACTGCTTTGGGATAAGAAATAAACACTTAAATGGTTATGAGTCAGTTTGGTTGCAAGACGCTTTTATTAACATAAAATATGGAGGCAATGGGTAAAGAAGATGGAGAGGATTTTCTGGAAGAATCCTGTTAATACTTAGATGGTGTATTTGATATACATGTAAAAGTAGAAGTGAACAAAAAGTTACAATATTTGTCAAAATAGATTCTTTTGCCCAAGTCTCCCAAAAACCAGGTCCTAGAATCTCTAGCACATTGTCTAAAATGTAATCTCATCTATGTCTTATCACTGCAGATCCACACTTGATAAACACAACTGAACTGGGGAAGATGACAGATGCTGAGCATCCCCCTTTCCAGCAAATCTTTGTTATACCCTTCCTCCCATGTTTTTCATAGAATAATAAACATTTCATTAAAAGAACCACTTACACTATTCATCTTCAGTCCTGAAAATTATTTAACGTATTATTCCTACTTTTTAAATATTTTCTCCTGTCTTTTAAAAATATTATAAATCAACTCAAACAAAACATTGAAGAAATACTCTCTCTATTATTTAAAAGTGTAAACATCCAATTATTGGCTTCAAAAAACAAACTATTAGGTTGTATCACTCTTAATTCACTCCCGTTAGAAACATGGGTGGGATGAGACAGCAAACTTTATATATTGAATTTTCTTTGACAGAAACTAATTTATCTTGGGGGAAATTAAGCATTTAAAAAGGCCCTTGAGGTTCTGAAGTTTAATTAGCATGCTTGCTTTTAAAAAGGACAACACAGGATAACACAGCTTTTTTAGTTTCCATGGTTGCTACTGATCTGTATTTGTCTTTTATTGGAGTAATGGCAGCTTTCCTTAGTAGTTATGTTAACCCTAGTCATCTTTAATCTTGGAGAAAAACGGCTCTGTTCTTTTTACAGAATAAACCCACCACCTGTTTCTGGAATGTTCAAATCTCTACTTGGTCATATAATCATAGAGGCTATGAATTGATGTTAACTGAACAAATATTAGCTTTTGTCCAGAAAATGAGAGATAAAAATTGCTTGCAGTTTAATTCTTCTTTCTCCTGTCACTCTCACGGCCTTAAAATGTTCAAAGTATTACTACTGCCTTCAATGGAAGAGCCTGACATCAAACCTACAACCCCAACTGCAGAGCCAAATTATTCACCCACATCAAAGGGCTTCACTACCTATATAGTTCTAAGAATAAAACAAAACAGCCATATAGATGAGGGGGAAAAACATTGCTTAAAGTTCTAAAAGTAGAAAGCTTCTGTGCCCCACCCCTCTCTTCAATACACCCAGAACAATAAAAAACAGAGGGGGATCTAATTAGTAAAAATGCATTCAAACATGATTAATTGGTAATCTTGGGACCAGCTGTATAGAACCAAATGCTATACTTTATTAGACAGACAGTTGCAAGTTTTACATCTGCTTCATGCTAAGAGAACATCTGCTTGACTCAAACACTTTTCCAGTTTTACAGCAATTTATACTTTGCCTGGTGGATCACACCAATGGAAATGTACATCAATAGAAGTTACCCACTATAGAATGCAAAACGAACACATACTCCACACTTTAATTTGCATAGGTTCCACAAAGAAAGCAGTACTTGTGGAGAGAATGAAAACATCTCTGAAGATAATGACAGAAAAAAAAGTGAAAAGACAAAGAAACTGTATTTCTAAAGAATTGTGCATATAAAACCACTTAACTAGTAGTTTATATAGTAATTAATAAAAGTACTAAAAAGACAAAGCATCAAAGAAAAAAAAGGGGCTGCTCGCCACTAATGATGTGTCCCCCGTAGGCACTAAGGCAAGTTGCTGGCAATGCACAAAAGGTTAACAAGCCATTTTAGGAAAATGACACTCAATGCGGAAAGAAAATGCATCAAATTAGCTTTTAAAAATCTAATGTAAATAACTTCTGTTTATAAAAAATTGTCCCCCCAAATAATTAGCCTGCTGGTAGTAGGGTATCCAATGAGCGATTAACTTTATGAATGCTATCTGTTTAGAATTATGTTAACAAATCATCTCACCAAGAAACAGTAGCTCATGATAAGACAGCTGTTCTTAAAGTTCTGTACTGGGAATCATGCCCTCAGCAAACATATTTATGGCACGTATGTGGTTTATTGTCTGGTTAAATTCATGTCCATCTGTTAGAAGGGGAAGATTCTTGCCCTAGAGTTGATGGAAGTCGTGACATGAGAGAGGTGCCAGGCGGTGCCTGCGAGGAAGGAAGGCTGCAGCTGAAGTGACAGTACTTCCACTAGGCTTATGCTGAAGCAGTCAACGGTCTTGTGCTTCTGAGGTTACAACTGAGTGCGTTAACCCTAACCATTCCACAGACTCCTTGCTTTGCAGGAGTATTCACTAGGAAGATGTGCACATTCTGCAATGTCAAATAAGTAAGAGTAACAGATAAAATGTTATCATAAGGAAAAAAGACTAGGAAAAATGAACGACCTGAATGCTTCTAACCAACAATGATCTTTCTCCATCATTCATTTGAACATCTATTGGCTGGAGGAACAAAAAGAGGTAAAAACTGAGTCCCTGACCCCAAGGAGTTTATGCCCTAATAAGAAACAATGCAACTTGGCATAGTGGCACATGCCAGTCACTCCAGCACTCTGGGACGCTAAGACAGGGGGACTGTAAATTGAAACCCAGCCTGGGTAATTTAGCAACTTCGTGAGACTCTTTCAGAATAAAAAAGAACTAGATATATAGTGCCAAGTGTGAAGGCTCTGAGTTCAGTCCCTGGTACATAAACAAACAAACAACACGCACACAGAGATATAGATGAGGAGAAAGAATGCAACACATGGTAAACAAAGGAAAACGAGGAAATGCAGGTTATCAGAGGTAAAAAATGAACCATCTTTGGTTTCTTTCTTCAACCTATCTTCCCATTCACTTATTCATTCATTCAATAAATAAATAAATACATACCTATTGACTCTCATCAAGTGATAAGCATTTTTTTCCTCAGAGATTCAGCAGTCAGTGTAACAGGAAAAGTTCAGCCTCCTTCAACTTTCCAACTTAAAGTACAGGGAGAAGAAAGCAAGTAAAGAAGCAAAATCCTTATTATGTAAGACAGTTTTAAGTGATACAGAGAAAGGAGAGCAGAGAAAAAGGTCTGGGAGGGCAGTAAGGGCAGGTGCTGTGATTGGAAAGGCTCCTCTGGTGATACAGAAACTGAACAGAAACTGGAAGCAAGACAAGAAGCGTGGCAGATGCCTGGAGGAGAAACTGCCAGTCAGAGCAGTCCACAGGGACTTGGAACAGGAGGTAGCAGGGTAGCTTGCTGGGGGAACCACAGGGCAGATAATAAACTCAGGGAGGCGGCCAGGCAGGAAGAGACAAATCACTGAGTCCTGGCAGATAATGAATACTCTGGGTTTGTATTTGAGAGCTAGCAGGGTAGAGGAGAAAGGAGGTGGAAATTTGTTTTGAGACCTGCTAGGTTTGAACGTGAGGGGTTGTGAGCAGAGATGCACACTGATATAGAGTTCAAAGTATCCACTGACTGTTGTGGTCAGAATAGATGATTAGGAACCAGAAAGCAGAGATACCAGAAAGTGGGCTGCTGGAACAGTCCAGGTGGAGGAAAAGGTGGAGATTGTGAGAGATGTCCAGACAGACTGTAGATACTGCAAAAGTAAAGGTGCAAGGATCTGCTGAGAGATTTCATGAGGGCCTTGAGAGGTCTAAGATTCTTCAAAGTTTCTGACATGAGCCACGGAAGAATGAAGTAGCAATTTAGACATGAAGAAGACTTAAGGAGAGCCAGGGGTTTGACTTTGCATCTGTGGAGTCTCAGATGTCTTCATGATATCCAAGTGGCTGGATATACAGGTCTGGAGTGCAGAGTCTGAGTACAAATCTGTATTTGGGAGTCACCCTCATAGCACTTAACACTAGAGAAGAATATTCTTGGAAATGAGGACAGGCAGAAGTGTCTTGAGGTTCTCCGCCAATAAAAGGTCTGGAGGCCAGGGAGGAGCCTGCATGGAGTCTAAAGAATGAGTTGGAGAAGCAAGAATAAACTCAGGAGAATGTCCTGGAAGCCAAGAAAAAATGCTAACAGGGCAAGTCAAATGAGGACTGACAACTGACCACTGAAATTAGCATCTTGGAGGTCACTGATGATTTTATTTTTATTAAAAAAATTTTTTCCAAATCCATCTTATTTCAAAGAGAAAAAAAGGAAACAAAGTTAAAAAAATTTCAAAACACATCAATCAAGGGGCAACAATGGTATGCACACTGTGCACTGTCATCCCCAAATCACTCAACCAGGGCACATCTGCATTCAACTGTCTGAACAATACCAGCTTACGTCTTTTTCTCCAGTGAACTCAGAGAAATCAGTAGTATCACTATCTTAACCATATATATATATGGCATACATATACATATATATGTGCTGTTTGTTTCAGCTTCTCACACTAGTGAGACAATACAATGTTTACACCTGTCTTATTTATTTCACTTATGAGTATGGTCTCATCACTGGTGATTTTAACAAGAGCATTTTTAGTGCTATGTTATACACAAAGGTTGATTGGAGTGGGTTCAAGAAAGAGAATCAGAAAAGCAATTAAAGGTCAATCAACTTTTTGGAAAGTTTTGGTGTTAAGGTAAAAAGTGGGGTTATAATAATAAGCTTTCCCCCTTGCCCTCCAGGATGGGAGAAAAAGTAAGAGAGAACCAATTGCTCAAGCAACATGCTTTGGCAGAAGGCAGGAGACAGGATCTCAGGCACAAGTGGCAAAAAGTCTGCACAGATGGGCAGGAATCAGATGGGAAGTGGAAGCATGTCTTCTCCTTGCTTCTACTTTCTCAGTGAAACAGGAAAAGATGTCATTGCCAAGGGGAAGATTAGGGAGGACTCCTGAAGGTCTGAAGGAAGAGAAAGTCACAACAGTAGTGCAGGAAGGCAGGGAGTCAATGGTTAAAAGACATTTAATAGGACTGCCAGGCAGCTCTAAAGGGTGTATTTGAACTCTTCTTCCTCTAATCTAAACCTGACACATTTAAAAATAAAACATTTTGGCTGCTGTATGTTTAATTTTGTATCATGCAACCAGTTGAATTTTCTTATTGTTTGTAGGAGTTTTCAGATTACAGTAAGTCCCTGACTTATGAACATTTGAGCAATGAACTTTCACAGACCTTGCATTACAAACATTCCTAGATGCAAACAAATGGCAGACGTAGCTGACATTTCTGCTGGACATTGTCACAGTTGTGCTGCTGTGTGCTTTGTGTATGGTGTGATAGTTCACAGTAGTGCAGGGCTCAGAGCCCAGGATGTCCGGAAGCAAGAGGAAAAGCAGTGGAGAGTGGAGGGGGCTGCTAGAGAGAGCAAACAGTAACCATGGAAACAAAAGTGTAATTGTAAAAGTAAAAATAGTTTATTAGCAGTACTTTTTGTATGTGTGTGTTTGGTTTTTTACACTTTACATTGTGTATCTGTGTCAAAAGTGTATAAGACTCACTTGGTTGGATTTACGAATGACTCTGACTTACTAATGTTCTCCCAGAATGGAACTTCTTCATAAGTCTGTGACTTAACTGTATTCTCTTGGGGTTTCCAGGTATATAAACACCTCATCTACAAAGAGTAAATTTACCTCTTCCTTTCCAATTTTTATATTTTTTGCTTCTTCACATGCTGTGTTGCTGGCACCTTTTAGGCAGTATTAAATAAAAGCAGTAATAATGGATAGCTCCTTGATTCTAGTGCTGTGTGGTCCCATGCATTAGATTGTAGCCATTCTCCCAATTTAAAGTTAACTGAAGTGAAACAGCCGCTTCCTCAGTTTCTGAACACAGCTGGCTAGTGGTGAGTATCAGACAGCAGAACATGGAAAAACAACTTTGCATCCTCACAGAAAGTTTTATTGGACAGTTCTGTCTCCCCATTAAGCAAGTGTGCAGACTATATTTTTAAAAGTACATCTACTCTAACATCTTTACTGAGATTGAATTCACATACCATACAATTTACCCCTTTAAAGTGTATAATTCAATGGATTTGTATTTGCAGAAGTTGTATATGTATCTATACAATCAATCTTAGGATATTTTCATTACCCCTAAAGAAACCATACACCACTGAATGGTCACTCTTAAAATCTTCGTGCCCTCCGGCCATAGGCAACCACTAAGCTACTTTCTATCTCTTTACATTGACCTATTATGGTCATTTCATACAAATGGAGTCACACAATATATGGTCCTCCATGCCTGGCTTCTTTCATTTAGCATTTTATCTAGGTTCATGTTGAAGCATGTATTGGTAATTCTTTTTAAAACTGTCCAAATATTATACCACTGTATGGATATAGCACAATTTATTTATTAGTTGATGGGACATTTGGCTATTATGAAAAATGCTACTATGAACAACTGTTTACATATTTTTGCATTCATTTTCATTTTTCTTGGGTATATACTTAAGAGTAGAAGACAGTACTCTTGGAGGCTGAGGCAAGAAGATTGCAAGTTCAAACCCAGCCTTGGCATTTTAGTGACTTAAGACAGAACCTGTCAAAATAAAGAATAAATAAAAGAACTGGGGATGTAGCTTAGTGTGAAAGCCCTGGGTTCAATCCCCAGTACCCCATCTTCCTACACACAAATAAAAATTAAGATTATATGGTAAACTGGACATGGTAGCTCTCGCCTAGAGTTCCCTAGAGGGAGGTGGAGGACAGGCTAAGCCCAAGAGTTCAAGGACAGCCAGGGTAACACAGTGAAAGCCTTTCTCAACAAAAACACAAAAGATTATACAGTAACTCTGTATTTACCTGTCTGAAGAGCTACTAGACTTTTTTCTAAAGTGGCTGCCATTTACATTTTTACCAGTAGTAAAGAATTCAAAATTGTTCACATCTTTGTTGACATTTGATATTATCTGTCTGTTAAAATCATAACCCTACTGTGGGGGTGAAATAAAATCTCATTATTTTGTTTTGCCTTTCTCTGATAGCTAATGATGGTGGGCATCTTTTCCTGTGCTTACTGGCCATCCATACATTGCTTTTGGAGAAATGTCTATTCAAGTCTAATACCCATTTAACAAAAAACTAAGATGTCTCTTCATTATTAAATTGTACTAGGTCTTTATTTATTACAGATACCAGTTTCTTACCAGATATGTAAGTTGTAAAATTTCTCTCCCATCCTAATAGTTGCCTTTTCATTTTTTTCACTGTGTACTTTGAAGCACAAAAATTCTAACTTTGATGAAGATCCATTTATTATTTTAGTCACATCTGACTGCTTTTACATCTGAAAATTAACTCATGTTTGTTTCTAAAAGTTTTACACTTTCAGACATTTAGGTCCATGATTTGCTCCCATTTAATTTTTATATATGGTGGAGGATGGGGTCCAGTTTCATTCTTCTGCATGTGAATATCCAATGGTTCCTGTATCATTTGTTTAAATGACTATTCCTTCTCCATTCAACTGTCCTGACACCCTTAGCAAAATCAACTGATCATAAACACAAGGGCCTATTTCTGGCCTCTGAATTCTCTTCCACTGATCTATATGCCTATCTTTATGCCACTGTCATACCATCTTGATTATTATACATTGTAGTTAAGTTTTGAAATTATGAACTGTGAGCCCAACTTTCTATGATTTTGAGAGAAATAATTTTGAATCTCTGTATCAACCTGAGGAATAATTAACAGTACTGCCTTCCAATTCACAAATGCAGTGCAAGTTTTAGTCTTTCTTTGTTAAATTTATCCGTAAGCATTTATTTCAGTTTGTTTTTTTGGTTGTTGTTGTTGCTATTGCACATAGAATCTCTTAATTTCAGTTTTTTGGTTTGCTCATTGTTGCTAGAGAAACACAAGTTTTGTACATTGCTGTTATATCCTGTAACCTTGCTGAATTCGTAACTTCTGATAAATTTTTAGTGGATTCTACATACAAGATGTCATATACAAGTCATCTTACTTTTTGCTTTTCAATGTGGATGCCTTTTATTTTACTTTCTTGTCTAAATTCCTTAACTAGAACCTCCAGTTAAAACTGTGAATACAGAATTTGACAGTAGACATCCTTGTCTTGTTCGTATGAGGGGAAAAGCTTTTAGTCTTTCATCAGTGAGTATGTTAGCTTGTGGCTTTTTTGGCAAAGGCCCTTCATGAGACTGAAGTTCTGTTTTATTCTAGTTGGTGAGTGTCTTTACACTTTTTGTACATCCACATGAAGGAGTCCTGAATTTTGCCAAATGTTTTTTGTGTCATTTGGGGTAACTATATGGTCTTTATCCTTCATTCAACTGGTGTGGTGGGCCCACCTGATCTATTCATTTTTCAAATTATATATGCTCTAAGGAAATGACACTGAAAGTCTTTAAATTCTTTTTTTGGTATCTTTTGCAGCACTGATCTGCCGATAAGAATATTAATAGATTTTCCAACAATGTCCTTTGCATTCTTGGCAGAAAAACATCTTACTCATGGTGATATTTTAAATGTGATACTGGATTCTCTCCTCCAGTTATAGGATTTTTTTTCTTTCGCACACCTAAGTAAAATTAGCCTCTGAGTTTCATTTTTAAAACATCATGTGGGGTACATACAATCCACCCTTGCTAGTTATGGATTCTTTATATGCATCTTTGCCTACTCATTAAAATTTGTAATGATAAAATTGACAAAATCAATACTCACAGTCATCTTCAAACAGACATGTGCAGAGCGGTGAAAAATTCGTGTTGTCCAATGTGTATGGTCTCTACCTCTGGTCAGCTGTTTCAGCTCTCATACAAAGATGATCGGGGTTGCTAACAATAGGGGTCAGTGCAGCACAAGCCAAAAAACTCCAGCTGTGGGCCGGCCAGAGAGATAGGGTTTGAATTCTAACTCCTGCAAAGTTATGATGGCTACACCCAAGCCACTTCATAACTTCCACTTCTCCTTTGTAAAATAAAATAGAATCTAAAAGCACAAGTGTTTTTGGGGTTAAGATATTTTGTGCAGGCTTTTTGGTACTTTTTGGAACACATTTCCCTGTATGAACTGTGTCTGCTTTTCTGTGTGTGTGTGAGCTTGTACTTTTTGAATTTGGGAGATTTATATTTTTAGTCTAGGGGCTACTTTCATAATTATAAATTTACAGGAAAGTTTGAGTAGTATCTTTATACATGAGGAAATGACTAAGTTAAAATGCATAAATCATTCTGAGTATTCAGTAGGACCACTGATGGCTCATGAGCATTAAATGTGACTATGGAAAAGTCAGAAGCATGCCTTGAAAGGTGACTTGATCTTTTTGTTTGTAATGCCAAAAGATTTCTTTATATTTAGATCCTGCAATTTCATTGAACTATATCTTGCTAATTATTTTTTTAAGCCACTTCTTCCTGAGATCCACTGTAGCATTTTAATTTATATAGTTTCAAATCTTTTATTTTTGGAAAGTTTCCTTGAATTATTTCTCTGTGCGCGCGCATGCGCACGCACACACACACTTCTGTTTCATTGTTTTCATTCTCTTCTCTTAGGACACATAAATTTTATGTTTGCTGTTCTTTGCCTTCCTTGGCTGCCATTTTCTTACTAACATGTTTAGCTTTACTAATTTCACTTCATTTTGTTTACTTTTATCAAAGTGATCCAACATTTCTCTTTCTATGCTTTCTGTAGATTCTGGTCTCCTGTGTGTTGCATCCAATATGGTTGTCATTTCTATTATGATTATATCTTTTAATTCTAAATATTGTCTAAGTTCTGCCAGCTCATGTTTCATTTCCTTTTGTTATCTTTCTATATCTCTTTTGAGCAGGTATGTATCTTTGGATAGATAGGTCTCTGCTTTGAATTCATCTTCCACAGTGGCAAATACTTCGATATGTTTTTAAGGTGCATGTTTGGTCATAATATTCATGTCTCTGCTATACAATTTTCTGGTGACTATTCTTCATCAACCATTTGCTCTTGTTTTTCTCTTCCCTCTTTTTTTTAATCATATCACTCTGGAGACCATGCATTAATTTCTTCCTGAGTATTACTCATTTCTGAGTGCAGCAAATTCTGACTACACCAGCTGCTTGCAGTAAGTTCACACAGGGAAGAGTTATAGGGCCTGACTCAGGCCAGAAAAATTTTTTCTTAGGACATAGAGTGCTTTATAAGAATGAATCTTTAGTCTTCTCCTCAAATTAGCTAACAGAGACTGACAGCTTCAAGATTGTTCAAATTGCAAGTTGTTTGTCTTAATTCTTATTCTTTTAAATTCCACTTCCTACAACTTTTTTCCAGAATGCCTAATTTCAGACTGCCTAGCTTGCTTCTCCTTCATACTAGCATATCCAGGAATGCTTCTGTTATTACCCCTCACTCACATGCCCATGGTCTCAATCAGTCGACTGATTTTACCCTTCAGGAAATGCCAAACATCAGGAGGCAGGTAGGCGCTGTACTTTGCCAGCATCATCTGAGATCTGTATCCTGGAGTGTCTTCTCTCAGTATCTTTTATGCTACTTTGAGTTTCACTAGATTTGGATACCCTCCATATTATAGGCCTCTCAGGTTCATCAAAGACGAAATGTAGGAGCTGAGGGAATAGCTCAATGGCAAGGTATATGTTTGGCAGGAATGAGGCCCTAGTTTCCATATCTAGCACCCTCCCCCCAAAATGGAATTTGACTATCTTCATCTTTTTAACTGTTCTAACTTAATTCCAAGAAAAGGAGGAACCGACATTTTTATACTGCCACTTAAAGTAAGAAGAAATTTTAGTTAAATGACATAATTAGAAACAATCCAACTCACTAAAATTGGGCAGTAAGGAAACAGTAAAATAATAAAAAATATAAAGACCTCAAAAATATTAAATTACACCAGTGATATCAATATAGTATGTTTTTGAATATTAAAACTTCTTAGAGGAAAAGATACATCTCCATCAAAACATTCTCCCTCACTTGAGACATACTTACCCCATTGTTCTTGCTACTTTCTGAAGCAGTTCTGGAAGTGCCTTTTTGTGTCTTTAGTTGCAGTGCTGTGCTGTCCTAATGTCCTTAATGAAACTGAAATGTTTACTTTTCATTTTGACTTTGGGGAAGATGAGGACACAACCATAAAATTTGTATGAGCCTCCCTTTCTACTGGCTAGCAACAGCAGCAACATTCACCAAAATTTTTTAATCACATTTCATAGAAACACAAAAAATGACTTCCAGAACTGCTTTAGAAAGTGGCAAGAATAATGGAATAAGTCTGCTCAAAATGAGAGGGAGTAGCCAGGCGTGGTGGCTTACGCCTGTAATCCCAGCAGTCGGGAGGCTGAGACAGGAGGATTGTTGCAAGTTCAAAACCAGCCTGGGCTACAAAGTGAGCTCAAGGCCAGCCTGAATGGCATATTGAGACCCTGTCTCAAAAAGACAGGGGCCAGAGATTTGGCTCAGTGGCCTAAGTGCCTGCCTGGGAAGCATTAGGTCATGAGTTCAATCCCCAGTGCTGCAAAAAACAAAAAAAAAAAAAAAAGAGAGGGAGTATTTTAAGGGAAATTAATAGGAAAATGTCTTTTAGTGTAAAATAGTTCTTAAATTTAAATAGTCACTGTATTTTTTGAGTACCCTGCGTGTAACTGAAATTGTTTACAGAATAATTGAGGAAGTTTTGTTAAGATATGTAAATATCTATGGAAAAAACCATGTCATAGTGGGTAAGGCCAAATATAAAATTTATCAATAGTGGAGTCATAAATAAGTAAAATCCATATGCACGAAGACTGAGGAACAGAAAAGAAAAATTAAAACTTTTATTTTCGTGGTCCTGAGATTCGAGCTCAAGGTTTCCTCCATTCTAGGCAAACTTTCTACCACTAAGCCTGAAAACTTTTTGGTAAGAGTAATGAATATAGAGTATTATTCCTGGTTTTAAAATTGTGTCACTGTCACAATATAGTTTGTACAAGAAGGCACATATTCAATAAATAGAAAGAATCAAGACCATATAGATAGTTTTTTACTACACCATCTACTAAACATGAATCATTAAAATGCACTGCTTGGCTGCCCACTTGCTAGAACTAAGGACATCCTCTCCCCGGAGGAAGGCTCTCCAAGTTGCGCCCTTCCCTGCTCCAGCTCCAAAGCCCAATCTTTCACAGCAGCCTGTTGCCTCCCCTGCACTTCTGCCTTCCCTACTTCCCACAACCCCAGGGGTCAACGCTACTCCAAACAAACCATTCTTTACTTAGCAGCGCTGATAATGTGCCAGGCAGTAAGGGCAGCACAGCAAGCAGGAATATGGGCTTTGCCTTTTTAGCTTGTTTTGTTTATAATAAAGGGCAGCAACAAAACAGGCTGCGTTTAAAGGACAATTTAGAGCTAAAATGTTTGGGCTTTGAAGGCAGCCAGACTAAATAAAATGTGTACAAAATGCATCTAAAACAGTGCTGAGTCCATAGCAGATATCCAATAAAGGGTGTTTAAAAAAATCTCTAGTACTTCCAATTTCCCAGCAAACACAATGGTTAAGACAGTAGGAAAGTAACTTTTAATTAAAAAAAAAAATGCCGACAGAGGATAACATAAGGTTTTCTATGACCATTGAAAAATCAGTATGTTTTCTTATAACTTTCAAGTTACCATTTCAGGGGTCCCACTTTTCAAATACTAATACTTCAATGAATAGTTAAAAAATAATTTAAATGTACAAAGTCATTATATGACTTGTCTACTTCATAAGCAGTACTTTTAATCCCTGAATAATTACAACTAATTCTAAGTATACCATATAAGATGATAGTATTCTTATTATAAACTGGCCTAACAATTTTGATAAGTTCCAAGCTACAAATAACGAAAGGAAAAGGTTCACCTTTCTGAAATATTCTCTAATCCCACAATATGAAAATCATCTAAATTTTAGGACTTACTTTATAAAATCATATTTGCTCTGAAAACAGGTTTTTCCTTTGGCTAAGTAAGGTTCTCTAATCAGTAGTAGTTTTAATTTTCAATTGCTTATTGATAGGAAATGGATGTACATTTTCGACTTAAGTTGAAATTAATTAAAATTCAATAGAAATAAAAATTCCCATGTTACACTGGCTATACTTTGAATGCTCAATAGCCATGGCTACTATACCAGATGGTACAGCTATGGGGCAGTTCCTTTATTCCAGAGAGTTCTACTGGATGGTGCTGATCTAGATAATCTAAATAAAAAATATCCTAAATGCCTATGTGGAGGTGTCATCAGGCTTGAGAAAAATGGTTACTGATAATGTGCTAGGCAGTAAGGGCAGCACAGCAAGTGGGAACATGGGCTTTGCCCTTTCAAAGGATTCATCGGAGGATTAGAGGAACCCACCGGAGGATTTCTTTTGTGATGGGATTTATGAAACACTCTTTGAATAAAGGGAAAAAATTAAATAAGATTCTGAGCTCCATGGTAGCTTCGGTGGATGGGGTGGTGGGTGAGGAGACACCTGTTAAGAGGATATGCCAACTTTATGGCTTCCCAGATGGCATCTGAGGCACAGACAGAAACTGGCCTAGGTTCTCTTTCTTTTCCCATTCCACACACTTCTGAAACAATCTCGCCCACAAATCTACAAGCTGGTAACACAAAAATGTCCATTTCTAACAGTGAAGAACTCTTGTCTTTGAAGCTACAAATTCAGTTCCCTTTACTCCTTCTCTTTACTTGAACTGCTTTGAAAGCACTTCCTCATCATTTTCTATCTTCGCCTCTGGCATAACAGAATTTGGTGGGTTTCTGTCCTGGGTCCTGGGAGGTAATCTCTAAGCTCTAGGAACAAGACATTTAGGTGTTCTTTGTCCTCAGCTCCTGGGACATAGCCTCTAAATTCTTAAAATTCTCAGTGTTAAGTGTCTTTGTCATTCACATTAGGTTGTGAAGAGCACATCTGACAGTTGTACTAACAATTGAAGCAGGAAGGTCCTCCAGTCCAGTCTCTAAAGAGATACTCAGCATGGGGGCTGGAAACTTAACTGTAGAACCATTCAGTCAACTGTGCCTACATAACTGACAGTAAACAATGGACCCCTATAACTCAGGTGAACTTCCTGGCTCATCAGTTCTCCGCTGTATCAGACAGTGAGGTGCCAGGAGTGTTAACAGCTTGACTCCACAAGACCAGAACAAAGGAAGCTTTGAGTGCAGCCTTTCCTCTCAGACTCTGCCCTGCTCATCTCTCCCTGTGGCTGGTTCTCGTTTATACTCTTTTGCTATAATGAACCTGTAATCTTAGTCCTTCCTGAGTTCTGTGAATTTCTCACACCACAGGGCCAGAAGACAAAAGCACTTCTGAGTCCTTGACCTGTTTTGCATTGAAACCATGATTCACGTCTTCTTCTGAGACAGGGACTTAAAAGGACTTTTTTTTGTTTTTTTGCTAAAAAAAGGTGACTCTTACAGACATCTAATAGGTCACTAAAAGGAGAACAAAGCTGGACCATCATTATGTAAAACTCTGAGTCAAGTCCTTATCAGCTCTGTATACAGGTTTTTTAGTCACTTAGGGAGTGTCTACCTAAAAGTTGGCCAAACAAGATTTATCAGTCCCAAATTTACCTAGCCTATCTCATCACCCTTCAATGCCATGGCGAGGAAACCAAGATAAGAGATTTACAAGGACATTCAGCTACTCCCAGAAGTCTCCAGTGCCCTAAACCTAGAGTCATCCTAGATTCTAGCATAGGCTCTCATGACAGAGACTGCCTCAGAGATAATTATCTCACAGAAACTAAACTGCCCTGCAAATCATGAGGATTCCTCTGAAGCTATGAAACCAGGACTGAGATGACTGACCAGACCCCAGCCCATTACAGTACCCCATAAAACTAGCCTCCATTTTTTGGGGAATAGGCTAGTCTAATCCTCTTCATCAGAGTGTGCCCCCTCTAGCTATTTGTGCTGGAGCAGTCCTTTCCCTATTTTCTCTTATTTCCCTTTGCTGAGGGGCAGGCTTGATCTTTGTCAGTTACCTAAGCTAAAGTCCTTATCATTTTCTCTTACTTTCTAATTATTGCTTTTGCCCATAAATCCAAACTGCTGCTTTAATTTTAATTTCCACTGTCACTAAATAAAAGGTCCATGCTAACCAGTGACAAGTTGTTCTAGAGAACTGCTGAACCTGGGAAATCAGACTGCAGCGAGCTGTTTAGAAGTGAGGGTTACCTAGGGATCCCCAGACTTGAAAATGGTATTTGAAGTGAAGACAATCTTGTGGAAAACTGTACCCTCACACTGGGAATTTTGGTCTAACCCTGAGTAGTTAGTATCAAAAGTCATTACGCCCTCCAGAATTGCTCCGGCTGTCAAGTTCACTGTCATAGTGAATGGCATGTGTTTCCATCTACCCAGCAGCTCACGGGACCAAGCAGGGGGTCATCGATCATTCCTCCTTGTCATTCACCTTCCACACAAACAGGGAATCAGTACATCTTTCCAAGTCTACTTCCTGTGAAGTCCCAACTCTGTTCACTTCTCTTCAATTCCTTCCAGCATATAAGGTCCTACATGATCTGATCTTTTTCTCTCTTGTACCATTCTTTTCACTGCTCATAAAATTCTGGCCACATGTGTTTTCTCTCCCATTCTTAACTTGCCAAATTCACTCCTACCTTAGATCCTTTGGGTTTGCTGTTCCTTCTGCTCTGACTTCACAGATCTTAGCTTGTCTGACTCCTTCCTAGCATTTAGGCCTTGGTTTACAGGGCTTATCCTCAGAGTAGTCTGTTTTACTGTCCAATTCCAAATGGCTTTCTAAAGATCATCTCATTATCCTATTTGACTTTTACCAAAACTTTGTTTTGTTTCTGATTTTTTTTCCTTCTCATTAGAATAAGATTCCATTATCATATTCAGTGCCATATTCCCAGGGCTTAGAAGAGTATCTGGCACACAGAAAAGAATCACTTATTTGAATGTTCAGATCTTACTGAATCTACCTGAGTTATTGCAGTGGTTTTCTCTGTCTTTAGCTTTGCCCTCCTCAAATCCACTCCCCACAGTACAGCCTGAGACATCTTTTTGAAAGACAAACACTGCCTCACTGAAAACAGTGCTCCGTACTATATTCACAGAGAGCTCCGAGACATGTAGCACAGGCCCTTTACGATCT